>JAJPUD010005860.1:105831-117276 GCA_023553655.1 Myrmecobius fasciatus
CATGGAGTGGGGGAAATGAGAGAAGATGTTTTATTCAATTAAAAAAACAAACTTTAACATTAAATAGAGACTATTAACAACAGTCTGGGTCAGCAGAGATTAGAGGGGGACGCGGGGGAGCACAGACAAAGGTCAAAAGGCAAGGGATGGTCCAGAGGGGGAACTGGTAAGATGTGGCGATCAAGCGCATTTGCAAGGTGGCAGACCCCAGTGGGTCAGAGCACAAAGGCCCCTCCGCAGAAATGCAGGAGTCCAAGGAGGGGAAGTCAACGAGCTCTTCTGTTTTAGAGACGGGGAGCTGGAGATTCTGAGACGTCCCAGAGGAGATGTCTGGAACTAGATTCAGGGGAGAAACTTGTCTGTAATTACCCAGTCACGGCCCCATCTGGGGTCCTCTGGCACAGACCCTGAGGGCTCAGCCATGTCCTTCTCCAGGTCATTTCACAGATAAGGTAACAGGGGCACAGGCTGAAGTGCCTTGCCCAGGGTCCCACAGCGAGTGAACTCGGATCCTCCTGACTCCAGGCCCGAGCTGAGAGCTAGTTCTCTAAATCTGGGAGTCGCCTACAAAGGGACCATACCTGAATTATGAAATAGCCAAGACAACGAATGAAGGGGCCCCAGACATGGAGGAGGAGCAGTGAGAGCTACATCACAGGACCCCAAAAAAGGACTCTGAGGGGCCGAGCCGGAGCACTGTTTACATGGGAGGAAGAGGGACGGCGTGTGATGAGCCCAGAGGCAGCCCTCAGAGGCCCGGGGCACAAAGGGATCTCCTCGGAAGGGCTCTAAGGGCAAGTCTCTTTCCCAAGGACGAGCCTGCAAAGCCCCCAAGGGTTTTATTCATCCCAGCAGCTGAACTGACCCAATGGATTTTACATCTAGGGGGAAGGGACACTACAGAAGGACAACCATGTTCTATCTTATAATAATGCGGCCCGAAGCCAAGAACAGACTCTGGGGGCCCTGACCAGATTCTCTCCCAGTCCTTTTCTGGCTCTCAAATATCTCACCAGCACACCCCAATTCAGCACCGGAGCAAGGGGAGCAGAGGGCTGGACCCGGCCCAGGAAGGCCTGGGCCCAATCCCAAGACCAATCTGCTGAGAAAGGCCTGGACATCCATCTCCTCACCTGTAAATGGGACCTTTGTCAAGAGGCCACTGAGAGACACCTGCAGAACAGGCAAGCTGGGGGGGAGGGGGGAGAGGGAGGTCACGCGCGCGCAACACAAACGTGAGCCATGACATCTACATCTTGGAGACGGCGCCCACCATCATCTGGAAAGTCCAGAGTGGGAGGGCGGGGCAAAGCGCACAGAGGAGGCCGAGGGGCCTGGACGCTCCTGAGGCAAGCTCAGCCCAAGTCCAGGAGCAGGCCCTGGGGGAAGGAGAGGGCTCAGGAGAGCACATCCATTTTGGCTGGTTTCTTGATCACCAAGCACCAGGCCGCCATGTGAGGCGTGGCGCAGCAGAGCTCGCCAAACTGCCCGGCATTGAGACAAAACTCAACATGCCCACAGTGGAGCCAATTCTATGCACAGCTGCAGTCAAGTACCCAAGGTGTGTGGGCAGCAGTGCCAAGGGAAAAGGGCCTATGAGGAGTCCAGGCAATGAGGACGGGGGCCCCGTCCAGGCCCAGGATCCACTGCCTTCCTCAGTATCTGGGTTAGCAATGCTCCTTGTCAGGTGAGTTTTCTAAAAACTAAGGAAAATCACAGAGGAGCCTGACGGCTGCACTCAGGATGGAAACACCACTCACAATGACAGCGCTCCTACAATGACACTCAATTCTGCCTCGACACAGTGACCCAGGGCGCCCAAACAGCTTGTGATGGCGTAAGCTACCCCCCAGCCGCCTCTGAGCTCACGTGGAAACAGCCTGCCTTCGCTTTATTTTTCATGCTCTTCCCCCTCACAAGAGCTCGGGTGAAAATGCTTTGATTGTGACGGCATGGCTCTTTCCCCAGTGAGGTGATTCAGGCCAATTCCAATGGACTTGGGATGAAGAGAGCCATCTGCACCCAGAGACAGACTATGGGGACCAAATGTGGATCACAACATTGTTTTTTGCCCTTTTTTATTGTTTGCTTGCTTTTTGCTTTCTTTCTCATTTTTCTTCTTTTTGATCTGATTTTTCTTGTGTAGCACGATAAATGTGGAAATATATTTAGAGGAAAAAAAAGAAATGTTTTTGAGCACTTCATATGTATCAAGGGTATCATTTTTCCTGCCTTATCAATGGGTTGGGGAGGGGCAGAGGAAGAGAACTTGTTACTGAAAATAAAAAATATTACAAATAAAAAAAATCTTCACTGAATACCTGAATATATCTCTGGAGCAGTTACGCCCCATTTTAATACCTCCCTCATAGTATGTTTTAGACAGAAATAAATGTAAGAAAGCTGTTTAAAAGCAAATGAAGCCTCCGCTTGTGTACCCATTTCCGAGGAGACCTTAGACAAATCCCTTCCCCGCCCCTGTCCAGTTTTCATGTTTGTGAAGTTAGGGTGAAGCCCTAGACACTGAAACAATCTCATGCGAGGATCCCATTTGACATTGCCCATGAGAATGGCAGCTGAATCCTGAAAGCCAGGACAACAGCACAAGGTCTTGTGTTTCCAGGCTCTGGCGCACGGTCTCTGCTTGTCTCTTGCCAAGGGAATGCTTGGCTCCAAACTGCTGAAAATCAGAACAGAAGCCACTGCGCTTCTTACCTTCATCTTCTCCAGTTCCTGAAGCCTTTCATCCAGCTGCTCCTGAAGAGCTTCCTTCTCATTGGTCAGGAGGGTAGCGCGCTCCTTGTGCGACTTAATGGTCTCTTTGCACCGCTGAAGGAGATTCTCTTGTCGTTTAACTCTCTGCTGAAGAGTTTCCAACGTCTTGGCAGTGTCTCCATCTCCCTCTGCTGACAGTGAAATGGAATAAGCATGGAGGAGTCAGGCAGGTAGGAACTCTCACAGCTCAAAGAGCATTCGTTACTAGGCATTAAAATACAAAATATAAATGCAAAGTGTACGACATGTTTCTCAAAAGTTTCTTCATTACAAACCTAGGAAATAAAGACTGGGAGAATGAAGGATCCTCACTATGGATCTGTCTCTAAAATAGCAAATGCAAAGAAAGCGCTGTTTATACCCCATTTATAGCACATTTTGTGAAGAGGTCAAGGCATTATGCAAAAACTCCAGTTGTAAACTCCCAAAAGCAAAAGAAATCTGGGAAACCTAAACTTGGCGTATTTAATAACTGCACAGCCCTTTCCATTTGATGCCAAATTTAGCTCTTTATAAAACCTAAGCAGCATAAAGTAGGAAGGGTCTCAAGAAGGCAATAAAAATTGCCGCAGAGCTGAGAAGGAAGGACCAGAAACAGCAATCAGAAGCTCGCCTCCCAAAGCCCACAGGATTAGTGAGCAGGAAATACAGAAGCCCAAGTAGGAAAATTGCACGGAAATCATGTTTACTCAGATGCATGACAGTACTCGACTTCCCTACACCTGTAGTCATCCCCCAGAAAAGTCATTTCTAACACCCCAAAAAAGGTCTCACTAAAGCAGGACACTCTGAAAACTCAAGGCTCGGTCCCAGTGCCAACCTCTTCAGCTGGACCCAGAATTCCCCTTTCTCTGAATCTCTCTCACTCTTACTGGTCATTCGGCAAAACTGAATGAAAAACAGGCTTGGCAAGGGACAACAAACCTCCATGATCCAGATCGTTCTGTGCATTCTCTTCCTTAGTTTCTTTGGGGAGGCTTTCAGGTTTAGGTAATTCCACCATCATCTGGCCGCTTTGCAAGCGATGCTTCAGGAGTGAAACCTAAATAAAATGTTTTCATTAGAAAAACGAAGTAGGCGGTGAGAGCTTGTTCCAAGAGTCTGGTAAAACAAACACCTTCTTGTTAAGAAGAAAAAAATTCTCTCAACAAGCAAACCTCAGCTTTTCCTAGCTCTAGACAGTTAGCCCAGGAGCCTTGGGTATAACGTGAGGGGGACAACAAGGGATCTGACAACTGGAAAGATATTCCCGACTCTGAATCTGCCCCCTTTCTTGGTTCACTCCTCCCTCCCAAATGGCGGGGCCTTTACCTGAGTCTGCAGCACGCTGATGTACTGGTCCTTCTCCTCTAAGGATGCGTCAAACTCCTCCTGAAGATGTTTCTTCGCCTGCTGGTCCATCTGAAGCTCCTAAAGGAGAGAGGACTTTCAAGGGGTATTCAGGACAAAATCACAACAGTTCCAAACCAATAACACATGCCAAAGGTCAGTCATTAGATCAACATGTTTCTGCCACTCGGCTTTTAAATGAATTTCCCATTTCTCCAAGGGCCTTGAGTTCCAGAGGCTACAACCACAGAAAATAACCTTAGGAAGCCACCAACAAACTGGAAAAGCCTTCAAAGGCAGGGCCAATGACCAGAGTCTGAAACAGTCACCAAAGAAGCAGCAAAGCAAAATGCATGGAGATTGTTTACTAAGGTGTAAAGAAATTGCAATCTGTTGCAGAGGAAAGAATACCCATGTGGATGAAATCACAACAAACTTGAAATGAGTTATGAAGAAAGCATATTTTAAATTACCTAGGATAATAAATAACAAATATTGAATTTTTAAACAGCAGACGTCACACTATTTGACTAATATTTGACTAATTGAGTCTCTCACTTGATCATACCCTACACACCCCAGTCACTGCATCCCTGTAGGTCATCCTACAAACTCTGCTTCCCATCCCCTGCTACCCAATTCCTTATTCCCATCACCATCAATCCTTTGGCCCTCAAATGCTAACAAAACATTACCTCACCCTGGGCCCACTGCAATGCCTGCTCCATGGGCAATAACTTGCTTTCATCTTAAATCTTTTTCTCTGATCAAGGAGGGGCCATTAGAAAAATACTTCTTACTCTCCACTGTTAATTCCATGTTCTCTCCCTGGTTCTCATCCAATAATCTTTCCCCCTTTGAGTTCATAAGATCGATATCTCTGACCCAATCCAAATCCTAGTAGTCATTGTCTGCAGACTTTCAGGACACTCTCCATTCCATCCTCAACAAGGTTGCTATATGGCTCACAATCTTTCTCTCCTCCCCAACTCTTGCTCTCACAATATCATCATACACCCAGATACATACTGACACTCCCTCAAACATCATAACTGCTCAGTTCCTTAACCTATTCACTTCCCATGACCTACTCCTCTACCTCATCTTAACCATAAAGATGGCCATACCCCACATCTTATCACCAAACTGTTCAAGAACTCAGATATTTCATTATCTGATCTTATCCAACTCTCCCTCTGCCTCCCTTTACCAAATCCTACTCTTTAGTCACACTACAATTTCCAGACCCTTCATCCCTCATCTCCCAGGCCATCACTTCTGCATTAGACACTCTCCCCCTACCCTGACCATTTGGTGAGACAATTCAACTTTAAACTTTCCTCTTCTCTTGAGTCCCTGGTCCCCTGATCATTTGGCCAACTGTGCCTGCCCAGTCTGAGATTTGGCTCATTCCCATCATCCAATGTCTTCACAACTGCTACTAAACAAAGGTGGGAGGGTCCAAATTTATGTTTTACAACCTCACTTGGGCTCTCGCTACTACAAAGTAATCCTTCTATCCCTCCCTTATCAATTCACTCCACAGCACCTCTTCCTAAATCTTTGCATCCTCCTCAAACCCTCCCACCCTCTCATCTGAGAACCTTAGCTCATATTTTGGACTAAAAGGCCATTCACTGCAAACTCCCTCTTTTCCCCTCTTCCTCATCTGATATCCCTATGATGCCTCCTACCACTGCTTACTTCCTCATCTCACATAAAGAGGTGGCCTTACTCCTTACCAAGGCTAACTCCTCTCCCTACTCAAGTATTCCATTCCATCCCATCTCCTCAAACTTACTGTCCTTAGTGCCACCTCCATTCTATTATTTCCTTTGATCCTTTTCACCTTTTTGCTGTTTGTTTGTTTGTTTGTTTGCTTGGCTTTTTTTTTTTTTACTTTCTCATATTATTTTCCCTTTTGATTTCATTTTTCTTGTGCAGCATGACGAATATGGAAATATGTTTAGAACAACTACATATGTTAACCTATATCAGACTGTTTGCTGTTTTGGGGAGGGGATATGGAGAGGGAGAAAAATTTGGAATACAAGGTTTTGCAAAAATGAATGTTGAAAACAATGTTTATATGTAACTTGAAAAATAAAATGCTATTAAAATTTTACAAAGGAATGTAAATAAAATTAATAATAATAAAAAAGGGGAGAGAATACCTAACAAATGATCTATTCCTGAAGTTTGTAGGAAGGTCCTGCAGAAAAAGTTAAAACTGTTGGAGAGTAAGAATTAAGATGATGATGAGATAACTTTGAAGATGAGAAAAGTGAAGAAAAGGTAATACTGCAGCAAAAAAGGAGAAAAAATGAACAAAAACAAAGCAAAATGGAAAAATCCAAAGCCCATGCAGAAGGTCAAAAGTCCTTTAAAATACAAAACACAGAACAAGATTCTTATTATATACTTGTATAGAAAACAGTAAAAAATGTAAGCAAACTTTTTTTGGAATGGAAAGAGTGGTCATCAACTTCATAAAAAAGCTGCTTCTGGATGGATGTCTGATCAGGAAGCTAATGAAACTCTCTGCATATGGCAGAAATATCTTGAAGAAAAGTTTGTTAAAATTTCCTTTATTCCTGTAACAGTTGCAATCTGGCTGTCTTTTATGCAGTGCAAACTGGGAACTTTCCCTACCATGTCCAATAAATGTTGTCATCCATAGCAAAATTGTGTTGTTCACACAGTTTTCAAAAATCTAATTCTTTCCTTTGCTTTCTTTACACATGTGTGGAAAGATACAAGTGAAAAGAGTAGAAATTTGGCCAGACAAATGGAAATAGTGGGGAAGATAAGGTGTAAACAGGAAATAAATTGGATCCCCGAATAAAGTTATAAAGAAAAAAGATCTATGGACAAGTATGGGGGACCTTTGCAATATGTACACCTGTATGCTAGGGTCTGGCTAGCTTGGTTCTCCCAGCACTACCTTCCTGTGGGGACTGGCACATGTCACTTTTGGATCAGTTTCAAAAGAATTTGGGTTTCTTGGGAAAGAGGAATTGTGAGAGTATAAAGTGACATTACCTCTACTATTCTATGGAATCTATGCTTCTTTAACAGCATGCAGAACAATTTAACCGCGGCATCTTTTATAAGCTCAACTCAAAACAATGGAAACATTTTTCCTTACAAGCAAAACTGCAAGTCAGAAATTTATCCAATTGAGGAGTGCTGTTATTGATAATTTCTAAAGTTATCCATAGAACAACAGGGATATGATACAGATATGATACTATCATTTTGAAGTCTTTTTTAAAATCATACATAATTTATAAGAATTCAAGCCATTCTCCAATCGATAAATAGTCAAAGAATATGAACAGACAATTTTCAGAGGATGAAATTAAAACTTTCTAGTCATATGAAAAGATGCTCCAAATCACTATTGATCAGAGAAATGCAAATTAAGACAACTCTGAGATATCACTATATACCTGTCAGATTGGCTAAAATGACAGGAAAAGATAATGATGAATGTTGGAGAGGATGTGGGAAGGCTGGGACACTGATGCATTGTTGGTGGAACTGTGAATGGATCCAGCCATTCTGGAAAGCAATTTGGAGCTATGTTCAAAAAGTTATCAAACTGTGCATACCCTTTGACCCAGCAGTGTTTCTATTGGGCTTATATCCCAAAGAGATCTTAGAGGAGGGAAAGGGACCCACATGTGCAAGAATGTTTGTGGCAGCCCTTTTTGTAGTGGCCAGAAATTGGAAACTGAATGGATGCCCATCAATTGGAGAATGGCTGAATAAATTATGGTATATGAATGTTATAGAATATTATTGTTCTGTAAGAAAGGACCAGCAGGATGATTTCAGAGAGGCCTGGAGAGACTTGCATGAGCTGATGCTGAGTGAAGTGAACAGAACCAGGAGATCATTATACACAGCAACAATATTATATGATGATCAATTCTGATGGTCATAGCTCTCTTCAACAATGAAATGTTTCAAACCACTTCCAATTGTTCACTGAAGAAAGCCATATACACCCAGAGAGAGGGATGTGAAATGTGGACCACAACATAACATTTTCATGCTCTTGATTGATGTTTGCTTGCATTGTGTTTCCTTTATCTGATTTTTCTTTCTTTTCGATATGATTTTTCTTGCACAACAATGATAAGTGTGGAAATATGTATACATATATTCGATCTGTCAAGTATTTTAACATAATTAACTTGTAGTGGATATCCTGCCATCTAGGGGAGGGATGGGGAGTAGGGGGGCAAAAATTTGTAACAGAAAGCTTTGTAAGGGTTAATGTTGAAGAATTACCCATACATACGTTTTGCAAATAAAAAAAAAATCATACATAATTTTGTATATTCCTATGACTCCTTATATTAACTGAAAGACTAATCTATCATAAAGATCTTAGTAAGAAGAAGTGGGCTATTGGGACAATTCAGCAGAGGCGCATTCAGAAGCAAATCTAATCCAGCCAATCACAGGCAGAGTTCAGCTTTGCAAAGGTCATTCACCCTGCTCTGCAGAGATTCAGGGACTGAATGAATGAGGAGGTATCATTTAGATCCAGGTAGGAAAACAATGTTTGTTTAGGGAGGAACATGGGCTTGGAGTAAGAAGCCTGGGTTCAAGTCACTGCTCCATCACTTAAATTGTTATACTCCATAATGTATCTCCTCCAATTTCTAGCATTAGAGTATAAAACAAGAACTGGAGAAATATTTGTTAAATTGAAGCCAAATCTATATCCCAAAGACATCAATGAAAAGGAGAAAGGACTTCTACAGAGGAAAATATTTATAGCAGCTCTTTTTGTGGAGGCAAAGAATTGAAAACTGAGGGCATGCCATTCATTGGAGAAAACAGCTTAACAAGTTGTGGTGTATGAGTAAGATGAAATACTACTGTGCTAAAAGAAATGATGAGAAGTTAGTTTCAGAAAAACCTCAGAAGGCTTATTACTTGAGCTGATGCAAAGTGAAGTGAGCAGAATTAGGGGAACAGGGTATACAATAACAGCAAGACTGTGAGGATGATCAACTATGAAAGACTTGGCTGCTCTAATCAAGTCAATAATCAAGACAATTCCAAAAGAACCATGATGAAAAATGCCGTCTACCTCCAAAAAGAGAACTGATGAACTCTGAGTGAAGATCAAAGCATACTTGTTTTCCTTTATCTTGCTTGTTTGGGGGGGTTTTTTTGGTTGTACTTTATTTTTAAATATGGGTAATATGAAAATATGTTTTGCATGACTTTACATGTATAATTGATGTCAAACTTCTTACCTTCTCAAAGAGGAGGAGCAAGAGGAAGAGAGAATTTGGAGCCCAAAATTTTTTTTAAATAATTGAAATTTTTTTTTCATGTATTTTAAAAATATTTAATGAAATAAAAAGTTTTTTCTTAATTAATAATAAATACTTAATTAGTTGAGTGAATCTAAATAAATCACCTAATCTTTCTGACTCCTAGTTTCTCACTTATAAAAGGGTATTTATACTATCCACCTTCAGAGTTGTGAGGTCAGGTATATCATAAATCATAAAGTACTATATCAGATCAACTATGACAGACTTAGCTCTTCTCATCAATAAATTGATTCAAGACAGTTTCAAGAGACTTGGGAAGGAAAATGCCCATCTGCATCCAGAAAGAGAACTATGGAGACCAAATGCAGATCCAAGCACATTATTTTCACCTTTTGGGGAGGTTTGCTTTTTTTTTCTTTTTTTTTTTTTTGCTTGCTTTTTTTTTCTCATGGTTTTTCCATTTTGTTCTGATTTTTCTTTCACAATATGACTCACGGAAATGTTTTAAAAGATTGTACATGTGCAATCTGTATCAGATTGCTTGCTATCTTGGAGAGAGGGCAGGGAAAAAAGAAAGAAAAAAAACTGGAACTCAAAATCTTACAAAAATGAATGTTGAAAATTATCTTACATATAATTGGAAAAATAAAATACTATTGAAAGTTTTAAAAAAAAGAATAGAACTATATCAGAGTGAGTTATTACTATTATCCAATCTTCTTTATAAAACTAAATTTTCCTGGAGATGCTAGAGCTAGGTTGTTTTGTTTTATTTTAAAGAGAAAAAAAGTGGATTCCCATAAATTATAAAAGCCGAGGGTAGCTGTCTGTTAGGGAAGTTAAGGAATTTAAGTCTCCTGAGCACTGCCATTCACTCTGCTCTGATATGTGGGTATTTTAATTATTCTTTTCACAACATGTTACCAAACTCACCTCCCGTAATTCTCCAATTCTCCTGAGGGCTTTATCTTGACTCTGGCTCAAAAGACCCTTAAAAAAAAAAAAGAGGTGGTTCAAAATGAATATGTCCATGCAAAGCAATTCAATCCAAAAGCATTATTCACACATAACAGGTATTTTTAACTTCCTTGTAGAATTATGGAGACAGAACCAAAAAATGGTCAAGATGTACTTATTCTGAAAATCAGTTTCATGGGAGCAGCTAGGTGGTGCAGTGGTTAGAGCACAAGCTCTGAATTCAGAAGGATCTGAGTTCAAATGTGGTCTCAGACACTTAATACTTCCTAGCTATGTGACCCTGGTTAAGTCACTTAACCCTAATTGCCTTAGCATAAAAAAAAAAAAAAAAAAAATCAGTTTCATGCTAAACCAAACTCCAAATTAAATCTCTTCTCCCATGATACAGTATAACCCACCTCTGATGCCTTATGCCTTATATTTACCAGTTAAATACACTAAGGTAGATTTGTAATTGCACAAATTTATAAATGCACAAAATTTTTGACTTTTTAATTCTACATTTTTATTCAAATAAAAACTCAAAGACTGCATTGTGAAATATAAATGAATATACTACAAACAGGAAGCAATGTGACAAAAATGGATCATTTCTCTCAAGAGTTTTTCTGAAATAAGACTTTCATTAATTTTCTCACAATTAATGAAACAACATTTCTGATGTGGCTATAAAAGTTCTTTTAATAAAACTGAATCCTATTTCCCCATTAATATCCAAAACAACTTAAAAATATATTAATAAGGAAAATATTGCAAAAAAAAATGTGTTTTAAGAGATTCTTAAATTTTTTCCATTCATGACTCCTTTTCATCCAAGACATTTTTATGTGGCCCTAAGAATATAGGTATATAAAATAGGTATAAAAATCAAACATTTAGCAAATCAAGACAACCCTGAGGTACCACTTCACACCTGTCAGATTGGCTAAAATGACAGGAAAAGTTAATGATGAATGTTGGAGGGGTTGTGGGAGGGCTGGGATACTGATGCATTGTTGGTGGAGCTGTGAACGGATACAGCCATTCTGGAGAACAATTTGGAGCTATGCTCAAAAAGTTA
>JAJPUD010005860.1:117286-128920 GCA_023553655.1 Myrmecobius fasciatus
TTGTTCACTGAAGAAAGCCATATACACCCAGAGAGAGGGATGTGAAATGTGGACCACAACATAACATTCTCATACTCCTTGATTGATGTTTGCTTACATTGTGTTTCCTTTATCTGATATATCGTTTGTGTAGATAAGATTTTTCTTGCACAACAATGATAAGTTTGGAAATATGTATACATATATTCGATTTGCCAATATTTTAACATAATTAACATGTAGTGGATATCCTGCCATCTAGGGGAGGGGTGGGGAGTTGGGGGGAAAAATTTGTAACAGAAAGCTATGTAAGGGTTATTGTTGAAGAATTACCCACACATATGTTATGCAAATAAAATAAAAAATAATTAAAAAAAATTCTCAGCATAAAAAAGCAGCACAAGAAAGGCAATTTATCTTGATACATATACATAGTACGTATCATTAGAAAGGAATCATTTTTCATACCTGGAGCCAGAAATAAGGGGGTACAGAAGTGAGGGGCTCTCTGGGCATGGTGGATGGGTTAGTTAGTTTTATTGAAATGCTTTTTCCCCTATCTTTCTTATTTTTTGTTATAAGGAATGGCTTTTTGATGAGAAAGAAGGAGGGATAAATTGGAAAAATGAAAATGATGTTTAAAAAAGTTATCTTCCCCAATAGGTAAGTGGTCAAAAGATATGAATAGCTCTCAGAAGAACTGCAAAGTATTAACTACATGAAAGAAGGAACCAAGTCACTAGTAATAAGGGAAATGTAAGTCAAAACAAGGTTGTAAGAGGGGATGTGGGCCCACAAGCACAAAGATAGGAGCCAAGAAGCATTCTGGCTCCATTTTGGAAATAAGCCAAGTAAGTGGCTCAAATGCCCATATCCTTTTTGACCCAGAGATTTCTCTACTTATTCTATACACCTTATACCATACTCCCAAGGGAAGCCACTGATAAGAAGAAAATCCCAATATATCCCAAATTTATAGAGCAGCACTTTTTGTGATAGCAAAGAACTGGAAACAACCTAAATGCTCATCAATTAGGGAACGGTTAAATACACTGTGGGACATGAACATGATACAGTATTATCTGCTGTAAGAAATAATGTATGTGGGGCAGCTAGGTGGCGCAGTGAATAGAGCACCAGCCCTGAAGTCAGGAGGACCTGAGTTCAAATCTGGTCTCAGATACTTCCTAGCTGTGTGACCCTGAGCAAGTCACTTAACCCCAATTGCCTCAGCAAAAAAAAAAAAAAAAGAAAGAATGTATGTGATGAATCCAGAGAAGTCTGGAAAGATCTCTATGAACTGATGTAGAGGAGAATGAACAGAGCCAAGGAAACACTACACAGTGGCTACAACAATGTGAATTAAAAGAACATCATCACACAAAAATCAAAAGTGAATGTTGCAAAATTATAAAGCTCAAGCAGAGATAAGAGATGGAAGCAATGTGATATGCAGCTCCCAAGGCACCCTCTCATGGAGGTGGAAACACCATAGAAATTACACATTTTACACATTCTCCAATTTATTCAGTGTTTTAGAGGGTTGTACTGATTTTTTCCACTTTTGCTGGGATGGGAAAGGGAAGAGATACTGAAAAAAACTATGATATAAGAAACAAAAGACATCAATAAAAACTTATGTTTTAAAAAGATGTCAATAATTTGTTAAGAGAAAGTCAATCTACAAAATGTGGCATTTCATTACAGTAAAACCTAGCAATTAATTTTTTGCTATAATCTGCTTTTTAAAATAAGGTAAATGGCAGAAATACCATTATTGGGAACTTAAAAGAAACAAAACCTGGGGAGAGTCCAGAAATGAGAGATGTGAAGCACCAAAGCAGTCAGTGAAGTGGACATGAGGCACTGACATGAGCCCTCTCCCAGTCCCAAGGCCAATGTTCTTCTCCTTGGATGACTTGTTTTCCCCTTCAAAGATTTCTATCTTTATTTCAGCTGGGCATGAACATTCAGAGGGTGGAAGAAGGGGAAGAGAAGAGGCACACGATATCATCTTTCAAGGTTGATTAGCCTGAAGAATGGAGCTCAGTCTTCCTCCAAAGGAGCTCCCTAGGCCCGGTCCCCCTCCCTCTCACAGACTTTACTAATGTACAACTCTCTGTAATTCACATTCCTGCTTCTAATAACTTTGAGGACAGAAATCCTTGAAAAGATCCAGCTCGCTTCATCACAATATATTTACTGAGGCAGAAAAATAAGCTTCTCCAATTTACCAAGATTTTCAAGGACTGGAAGAAAGTTTTCAGATTAACCTTCAGTTAAAAGGCCTAACTTCTTCTCCAGTTCCCCAAGGATCTCAGTTAGCATGGGATTTACTAGAATTACTCTTATTTTTCCTTCTCCCACACTTCTCAAACTTAGCATCAAGTTCATTAATTCCAGAGGAAAGCAAAAAGGCTGCTGGATAGCCTGGAATCCATGTCACGTATAGATGGATGTGTGTACATACATACATACTTTTAAGAGGGGCGGATAAAGAAAGAAGGACTAGGGGCAGATAAGGAGAGAAAGACAAACAGAAGGACATATGATAGAAGGAAATACACAGTCATCATAACTGTGAATGGGATGAATTTGCAAAACAAGTAAAAAGCAGAATGGATTAAAAACCAGAATCTAGCAATGTTACATACACGAGACAGACTTGAAAAAGACAGACATAGCTAGGGATAGAATAAAGAACAAGAGCAGAATCTAACATGCTTCACCTGAAGTTTAAAAAAAAAAAAAAAAAAAAAAGCAAAGGTAGCAATCAAAAAGCATCAAAGTAATACCAAAAAAACTTACAGCAAATTTCTCTGATAAAGGCCTCATTTCTCAAAAACATAGGGAACTGAGTTAAATTTATAAAAACAAAAGTCATTTCCCAATTGATAAATGGTCAAGTGAAATGAACAGAAGAAAACAAAGCTATCTACGGTCATATGAAAAAATGAACTAAGTCACTATTGATTAGAGAGATAAGCAAAATAAAACCACCTCACACCTACAAGAAATGACAAATGTTGTGAAGGATGAGGGAAAATATTAATGAACTGCTGGTGGAGTGGTGAACTGGTCCAACCATTTTAGAGAGACCAAAGTGCCATGAAAGGAACATAGCCTCTGACCTCACTAATAAGTTTGCACACCAAAGAGCATTTTCTGATACTACTGTCCTCCACAAATTCTAGTGTATAGCTAATTAGACTTCTGTCATTTAACCTTCTCCAGCTAGGCAATTCCTTATTCAACCTTTAAAGTCATAAAACTCCCAACATGGGCAAAGATCTCTCTTCCTCCTTCACTTATCACTCTGCTCATACCCTTAGTGTACAATTAATTATTTTGTATTATTGTTATGTGTTCATGCCATGTCCCCTAAAAGACTGTAATCTCCAAATGGGCAAGAAACATATTTTTTCCTAAATTCTGTGGATCACCAAGCACTTAAGAGTTTGATCCATAGTAGATATTTGAAAATGTTTGCAGAATTGAACTGAATTATGTCTAGATATTATGACTGAAAGACAACCAATTTTATACATCAAATTAATGTATAAATAAATTTCTGCTTTAAAGGAGGAAGACTCAAAACCACTAAATCTGAACTCAATATATCAAAAGGAAAAAGCCAGAAAGAAATGGCTACATAGGTTCTCCCTAAGAAAATGTACTTTTAGTTAAATATACATTTATTATACTAGAAACTGACTTAGCAGTTAAAATGTCAGGCCTGGGATCGAAAATTTCATTCAAGTTGAAGAACTAGTTTGGTATCAAAAGTTCCCTAATAGTACAGAAAACACTCAACAGTCAGATATGGTGGTTTGATGATAGAGCTCTATCATGTAGAACAATGAATTACCCTGTGTGAAGCTTTGGAACTGGCCCAAGTACAAGGTCACTGAGCAATGAAAGGAAACCTACTACGGGGGAAAGGCCAGAGAATCAAAGAGCTTCTAACTTCCCTGGGTCAGTCTGATATCAAGTCTCAGATCTTTACAAAGAATTGCCTCAAGAAGGCTTGCCTTCCCACCTACATAGAAAAAATAAAAAATAAGTTGAGTATATTTACTTCATAAACACTTAGAACAGTTCTTAAAATTCAGCTAAAAAGCAATCAATGGAGCAAAATCTTTACCTATTATAGAATCTCAAGTAGTATTCATTCCACTCCCTTTAAATGAGTTAGATCTATGAATAAACATGAAAATAATAATCTGAAATAATAATAACCCTGAAAAGAAAGCTTCAAAATATAGGAATTTATTTTATTATATGAATTAAGAATTCAAAGAAAATATCAGTGTCACTTTTAAAATTATAACTGACATTTAAAGATATAAATATGGTAGATAAAAATATATAATTAATATATAAAAACAAATGCTCTTAGATTTTTATGAGTGTATTGTTATAAAAAGTATGTATGTATAAAGCCACCACTACAATGACTGAGAGACCCTAAGACTGAAAAAGAAGAGATGGAGTATGGCCTAGATTGAAATTCTACCTTGGCTATGGGCCATGGAACCAGGAGTACTGAACTTCTCTATGCCCAGTGGCTGTATGCAGACCTGCCAGGACTGGTGGTGCCAGGAGAACCCATAGGAAATCCTTTGTAAACCTTCAAAGACTGCTGTAATGTCTATGCTTGAAGAGCCTTCTAAGTTTAGCTGCTTGATCTATGGCTGTGGAGAATCAGCACGTCTGATCTAACTTCCTCATTGCTATAGCGAGCTTTCCTCCTCCCCCACAACTCTGGAGGTGATTCACGGCATCATGTCTGCAGTCAGAGAGCCAGAGCTCCTGCCACTGAGTTCAAAGACAGCTGTGAGCATCGACTTGCCCTTTCTGGCCTCAATAGATCCAAGTGACTTCTAAGCACAAGGCCTCATTGGGCTTCTTTGTAAAGCTACTGCTCTGATGACCTCAGAGAGTCCTGGAGAGACATGATGCTAAGGGAAGTGAGCAAGAGATCACTGTACACAACTGTTCACAACAAGAAGATTGTGTGATGATCAATTCTGATGGACATGGCTCTTTTCAGCAATGAGTCGGGCCAGTTCTAATGATCTTGTGCTGGAGAGAGCCATCTGCCCCCAGAAAGAGAGAGAGAGACTGTGGGGACTAAGTGTGGATCACAACACAGTATTTTGTTGTAGTTTACTTGCCTTTTTTTCCCCTCTTTTTTTTCCCCTTTTCAATCTGATTTTTCTTGTGTAGCAAGATAAATGTAGAAATTTGTGTAGAAAAAATATTAATAAAAAATAAAACTACTGCTCCCTCCACATTTTAGGCAATGAGCATCTCTCAAACTGGCAGCTACACAGAAGGGCAGAAGCCTTCTCATCACACACACCCCGGGCTAGGGAAACCCTGGGGCAGCCTTTCAAGTCCCTGCCCTATTGGAGGCGACAGTAGGGAGTCTGTGTTAATATTTCCAGATGATGCCCATCAATGAAATCCCATCATTTTCTGAAATGTCAGTCTTCACATCAAACAACTTGGCCACTTGGGTCACAACCCATGCACATTTAAGTGACTCACCTTCTCTAAAAAATAACAAGAAAACCAATTCCACACTGACCTCTCTGTTGGGCGTCCCATCCTCAGGCTGCTCTGTAAGAGAAGAAGCCCGGCTCCTGGTCCCTGCTGGGGCAGGTGAACTGGAAGGGACCTAGGGAGGACAACGTAAACATTAGGAGTGCACTGACATCCAGAGCCACATTTGCCCTGGTCACGGATACCAAGAGGGCCTGGGAGCCAGAAGACAGGCCCCTCTGGGGCTCCAGGCAGCACAAGTCCCCAGCCAGCTTCTCCTCTCACTCTCCAGACCCTGGGAAACTGGCGCACACCACCCTGCTCCAGTTCCCAGATCTCTCAGGCCTGAAGGCCCACCCTTCCTGACCTCTGGATGGCAGGGAGTTCCTGGCCCCCTTCTCCTCCAAGACAGCCCTCTCTGCCTGGTTCCTCTGGGCTGCCGGGTCTTTCACCTCCTAGAAGCAAAGCCCACGGCTCTCCTGTGCCCACTTCCTCTCTGGTCTCCCACTTGGCGTTCTCAGCAGTTCCCAGGAGTTCAATCGTCATCTCAACAAATCACTATACACAGCCCCAGCTCCTCCCAGTGTCCCACAGACACCTCAAATTTGCCAAGTCCAAAACAGAATTCATCCCAAAGCCACCTCTCTTCTGAATTATCCTAAGACTAAAAGGGTCCTGCCATCCTCCCCATGAACAAGCTTCCCAAGTTCCCAAGCTTGGTGCCACCCTCAATTCCTCGGGATCCCTCAGCCCAAATGTACAATCCTCTCCTGGTTCCCCTTTCTCCCATCATCTCAGCTGAGAAATGTGCTTCCTGTTTTCCTGAAAAAAAAAAAGTTATTTGCTAAAAGAGCTCCCTTCCTCCCCTCCTCAATTTGCACCATCCAGCTGTGTCCTCCTTCCAACCTGCCTCCAAGCCTGCCCTTCTCCTATAAGCCTAAGACAATTATGAATCTTCCTCAAAGTTCCAACTACAATCCCCAGCTCCTCTTCATTCAGTGCCTTCTCTCCGGTGATTATTTCCTACTTCTTGGGCATCTAATTGATGCATTTCTAGCTACTGGCTTACTATTGCCTCCCCCATTAGGCTGTAAACTCCTTGAGGGCAGGGGACTGTCTCGGGCCCCTTTCTGTATCACCAGCAGTGGGCATGGTGCAAGTTGGCACATGAGGAACATCATGGAGGCAATGAGGTGGCTCTGTGGCCGGAGGCCTGAGCCTGGAGTCAGGAAGAGCCAAATTCAAATCCGGCCTCAGACACTTACTAGCTGGCCAACCACTCCAGGAAGCATCCTTGCCAAGAAAACCTCCTATGGGGCCCTCAAGGTCACCAAGACTGAATGACTGCTACCTATTTATGGAGGTGGCTGGGTGGCTCCATGGGTAGGGCCCTGGGCCTGGATCTCAGACAGACACTTACTGTATCTGTGACCCTGGGCAAGCCACTTCACCTGTTTGCCTTCACCCTACCCATTTTAGGAAGCCCAGTGGGTAATGTGCTGGGCTCAGGTCAGCGAGCCTGAGTTCAAATCCAACCTCAGACACTAGCTGTATCCCCTGGGCAAGTCCCATTATCCTGTCTGCTTCAGGTTCCTCAACTGTAAAACGAGCTGGAGAAGGAGCTGGCCAACCAGCCTGGAATCTTTGCCAAGAAAATCCCAGTAGGGGTCACAAAGACTCAACAACCCCAGGCACCATGGGAGGGGATTGCTAATTGTGGATCGACTGACTCCCTTCCGTCTTCTCCAGCAGACTGCTCTCTCCATCGAGCTCCCTTGTGCTGTCTCCTAGCTTTTTCCTTAGGGCCTTCGGATCCATCCCAATCTCCGTAACCCAGCTCTGCCCTCTCGCTCCTACAAGGAGGCTCAAACCTCCCCAAAGTGACCCAGGCAGGACCCTCAGTCCTGGTCCCCTCTGTACCTCCAGCACTCTCCAGGGCTCCTCTCTGGTATCCTCCCTAACACAAGTGTCTCTTGATTCTCCTCCAACCTGTCTGGCTGCTCTTCTTCAGTCATTACCCCTAGACTCTTCCAGGTCCCTATTAGCCAGGAGTGTCCCCAGGCTCTGGCCTGGGTCCTCTGCTCTTGGTGATCTCATCAGGTCCCACAGATTCAACGGTCATCTCCATTAATGATTCTCAAATCTACTTACGTAGCCTCACTTCCTCTGCTGGCCCTCCAGTCTCAAACCCCCCCAAAGCTTCCCTCTTACTCTGAAGGGTCCCACCCTTCTGTCACCCAGGCTCACAATCTAGGACATTCTCTGTTCTACTCTCTCACAACTACCCCACACCTCAATAACATCTCACATGTTCCTCCTTCCCCCGACCCTGGGCTAGGCCCTCCCCTTCTCCTGCCTGCTGGCTGGCAACAGGGTAACACAGGCACCCATTCTGGTGCCCACTCTCATCATTCCCTTCATGACTTCTCACTATCCATCCCCATCTCTCCTCTCCAACAGTCACAGCCCTATTTCGGGTCCTCATCGCTTCCCGCCTGGAAATTGCCAAAGTTTTCTGGCTCTCAAGTTTCCCCCAACTCCAATCCCCCTCTATTGGGTTTCCAACACTGTGTTCCTAAAGCACGGGAGTAACCCTTCCTGCTCACCACCCCACCATCCAGTCTGGGGTCCTCCATGCAGCTTTCGAGGCTCTTCAGAACCTTGTCCCTTCCTGCCTTTCCAGTCTTATCCCGTGGGGATCCCAGTACCCAAGGGTGCTCCCGCTCCCAAACACAACAGTCCAGCTCCAACCCTGCACTTTTTCCTCCCCTGTGCCTCCGCAGCCCAAGTGTTGGTGCCCTGGGCCAGGAGCCAGCATTTTAATACACTTTGGTCTTTTCACACTGCCTACCCCTTCTCGGACCGCAGGCTTCTTGGGCTCTCAGCACAATGCTTGGCACATTGTAAACACTTAATAAATGTTTGCTGACTGACTCACTCTCCCACTCTGAGACACTACTATTATCTGAGTAGAGTCAAAAGGGCAATAAAGCACAAGGGACAAAGTTAGCCTCTGAGCGGTGTCCCCCAAAACAAGGCACCTCAACCCCTCGACTATATGCTAGGGAAAGTCAGGCAGCACAGTGGACAGAACATCAGCCCTGAAGGCAGAAGGGCCTGATTTCAACTCCAGCCTCAGACACTTACCAACTGCATGGCCCTGGACAAATGACTTAACCCTAATGACCCCCAAAAGACTGTCAGCGGCAGAAGAGCTGCAGATGCACCTTGCTAGGAGTCTGCAAATATGGAGTTCTCTATCCCCCAGGTCTGAACATCCACCACCAAAAAAGAACCAAAAACGCACTCCTGGGAGTCTGCCAGGGCTGCCCTGATACCAATCGAGTATCCTATCTCCGGGGGACAAAGGAAATCATGATGTGAACAAACAGAAAGTCAGCATAAACAAACACACATAAAGAAATGCCTCCTAAAACGATGAACTATCGCTTCAAAGTGACTTTTAAAAATAATGTGGATGGACTGTGTAATGTAGGTGTCAGTAAAAGTAATGGCATGTGATCGTTTTGAAAAACAAGCTAGCTCTAAGCTGGAGCTATTAAGCTGGTCAGAACTTCTGACCCAGTAATCCTACTCCTAGGAATACAGCCCAGAGAAATGATTTGTTTTTTTAAAAGGGCCATCGTACAAACTGATCTTTCCTAACCCAAATGATTCCATGGCTCTGTGGGATACCTCAAAAGCTTCTCTCACGTTATCTAACTTTTAGGTATCTCCCCACAAGTCCTGGTTCTCTGCTGCTTTCTAATCTTCTTGAGGACAGGGATTATTTTATTTTTCCCCCCTTTTCTATCCCTCACATCCAGCACGGCTTGCCGTTAACTTCTTCAGAGAAGCTACCTCCTTCCACTCCAGCAGATTAAATGCTCTTGTTAACCTGATAGTCTTAGAAAACTGCCAAGGATAAAAACCATATCCCCCGCTGGCCCCACCAGTGACACTTCGGTCAGGCTGTTCTTAGACAACGGGTCGGTCCATCAGGGCCCAGGTCTTAGTAGAATCCACTGGAGCCTGTGGTCTGTTGCCCAGAGCCACCTCCACACGATACTAGAAAGCACTTATGAAGAGGGGGCTGTAAGTTTTGTCGTCTCCCTGGATCCTCACCAAGATCCAAAAAAAGAGGCAGCTGACCATAACTTGGCACAGAGGTCCGAGCACTCTCCACATATCAATCTCTAAATAACCAAAAAAGTAAATCGGTTTCACATTTACTCCCATGGCTGGCCTCAGATAAACTAAGAGCTGGGAAAAGTCTTAATGTAAAATGGCCAAAGTCACCTGGACTTTTGTCTCATCACTGGACATTGAGGATTCTGCAGGAGAGAATGAGGCTGACAACTTTGTACAGCCAGCTGACTTAAATCCGATTCACTCAAAAGTCAAGACATCTCCGTAGTGAGTATGAAGGATGAACAATAACGGCCCCCTCTATTTTAGAAACTCTTCATAACAAATCATCTGAGAAAGTTGAGAAAATGTGGCAGATAATCTGAAAACCTGGGAGCAGCCGGATTCCCCATCACTCTGTTCCTGGAGAGGTCACAGCTCACGATACGCTGGGACAACAGAAGTCACCTCAGACCTGCTGGGACAGCCTAACCTACCTCTCCTGGGACAGAGAGCTCCATGAGGGCAGGCAATCCCTCTTGCACCCCCAGAACTTAGCACCCCACCTGCAACAGAGCAGGCATTCAATAAAGGTCAGCTTCCCAGAGCTGTAGACAATGTAGAGAAGTCTGCTTCTGTCCAACCCAGCCTCAGACGCTGATCAGCAAGGATCATAGCCACTCTGAGCCTCAGTAGTAACATCTGTAAAAGAGGGAAAGTGGTCACCTCGGAGCTGGTGGGAAGAGAGCATGTCTATAAAGCACCAGGAAAACAAGAAACACCAGAAAAAAGTCAGCGATGTATGATCTGGAGAGCAGCAGAGCGGACAGAGCACCAAGCCTAGAGTCAGGAAGACTGAAATTCAAATCCACCCTCAGACACGTCTTAGCTGTGTGACCCTGAGCAAGTCACCGGTCCTGTCTGCCTCAGTTTACTCATCAGTAAAATGAGCTGGAGAAGGAAATGGCCTACCCCTCCAGGATCTCTGCCAAGAAAATCCCAAAAGGGATCAAGAGGAGTTGGGCCCAACTGAAAGTTAATAAACCATTGGTGCAGGGGCCGGGCTGCTTGGCCTGGAGTCAGGCAGACTGAGTGCCATCCAGCCTCCGACCTTTGCTAGCTGGGGGAGCCCCACGGACTCTGACACTTGCTAGCTGGGGGACGCCCCACGGACTCCGGAGGAGCACGGGTCCAACGGGTCCAGCAGCGCCCAGATGAGAGCAAACGAACTCTGTCCAGCGCCTGACTCGGCAGAGTGCTCGCTGGCCGGGCCATAAGACTCTCTTCCAACACTCTGCTGCCTGCCCTTAGCGGCCACGATTGGTTAAACGTCAGCTCAACAGCGAGGGGCAGAAACTTCAAAAGCAAAAGCAAACTTTGGCACCTACACCTACCCGGCTGAAGGAGGAGGGGGGCGGGGAGGCCGGGCGGAGCCTCCAGGTCAGTATCATCCTGACGTCACCCCGACACCACCCTCCAGAAAGGGAGACTGAGGCAGGGGAGGGGGCCAGAGGTCGGGGATGAGGAGCCTCCACCCCCTCCCCCCACCCCCGGCGGCCAAATCAGCTCACGGCGAAGTCACCTGGGGAGGATCAGCCGGGCTCAGGGGCGGGGGCTGCTGTCCCCCCATTCCTACAGAGGAGGAGACTGAGGCACGCAGCCGGACTCCAGAAGCTCGTTGCCATCGTTTGCTCCCAGGTCACACGTGGGTGTCGGGAGTCAATCTCTCAGCCAGGGTCCGTGGTTCGCCCTGTCCCTCCCCGTGCCTCAGTTTCCCCTGGGTACCTGGGCCGCCGCCTGCTGCTGCTCCTCGGTGATCTTCTGCTTCAGCTTCTTGAACATGGTGCGGCCGCCTCGGGCCTCAGGCCGGGCCCCACAGAGGCCTCACGGACGCGGCGGCGGCTTCGCTCCCCGCGGCTGCTGCTGCTGCTGCTGCTGCTCCCGGCTCCGGCACCGGCTCCGGCTCCGCTCCCCACCCTC
>JAJPUD010005860.1:129320-145835 GCA_023553655.1 Myrmecobius fasciatus
AGCTAGCTTTCAATCAATAAATCACTAACATTTATTAAGCACCGAAGGCATGCAGAAGCCCAAAGACAGTCCCTGCCCTCAAGGAGCTTACATTCTAAGGGTGGAGAACTCGAACGAAATAAATATGTACAAAGTGACCTGTCTGGGAGATAAAGAAAAAGGGAACGCTCTGGAGTGGGGAGGGGTGGGGAAGGACGGGCAGATTGCAGCCTGCTCTCCCTCAGGCCCCAACCTCCCGGCCGGACTCCCGGGCGTGCCCAGCCCAAGTTTGCCCCAGGCTGTACCTGGAATGCTCTCCCTCCCATTCCCTCCAGAACTTTCTCAGAATCCCTGAGGTGACTGAACTCCCACTGGAAACGAGAGACAGACAGAGAGACAGGAGAGAGAGAAAGTCAGATAGAGACAGAGGCAGGCAGGGAGGGAGGGAGACAAAGAGATGGAGAGAGTGAAGGAGAGAGAGGGAAAGAGATGGAGGGGGAGAGGGAGACAGAGAGACAAAGACAGGGATGGAGAGAGGGAGGGAGGGAGAGAGAGATGAGAAGAGAGAGAAAGACAGACAGAGGCAGAGATAAGGAGAGAGGGAGACAGAGCGACAAAGAGATGGAGAGAGATGGAGGGAGGGAGAGAGAGGGGAGAGGAGAAAGACAGAATGACAGAGAAATAGAGGGAGGGAAAGAGACTGAGATGGGGGAGACAGGGAGACAAAGAGACAAAGACTGATGGAGAGAGAAGGAGGGAGGGGGAGAGAGATGAGAGAGAGAAAGATGCAGAGAGGGAGAGGGATGGAGATTCAGACACAGAGAAAGATGTATACATATGTATGGATGTTTTTTTGGGTTTTTTTATCTTATATCTCCGTATTTTCTTTGGCTGTTCCACTGTAAGCTCCTTGAGGGCAGGGACCGTCCTGGTATGTGTCTATCCCCCCAAGACTGAGTCCAGCGTAGGTAATTCAGTAAATGCTTGGTGACTTGATTGCAGCTGAATGGGACTGCTTAGCTCACCTTCAGGTTCTGGAGAAACGCCTCTTGAAGGTCTGCGCCTGTCCCGGCTCTCCTGGTTTACTATAAAACTTGACAAAATGTGTGCTGGATGTTGGACCAATACTCCCACTTCTGGGCGAGTCCCTCGGCCTGCCAGGATGTGTTCACACAAAGGCGGAACCAGACCCGTTGGACTGGTCTCTTAGGGAGTTTCCTCCCTTGATACCCAAAGAACTGGGGCAATTCTCAGCCGCCCAGCTGTGACCAAAGACTGTTTCCCTGTGAGTGGCCAGCAGGAATGGGGGACAGGGCCCAAAAATGAAAGGGGACTGGAAAGGTGAGGTTCCTCCTTCTGTCCAGAGCCCACGGTGACCTGTTTTGGCAGGAGACTTCTCCAGCGCCTTCCCTCTGTTAATTATCTCCTATGGATCCTGTGGGTAGTTTCTTTGTCCATATTTGCTTGCTTGCTGTTTCCCCCATTAGTTTGTGAAAGGGAAGCATTTACTATATTGGTCTGTGCCTCCTTTCTCTGCTTTCATGCGCCCTTTTATTCTCCCCCCCCCCTTAGAAGATCAAAGCTTTGATTTATTTAGATCTGTAAGAATCTTATAAGGGTTAGATCTGTAAGGATCTATAAGATTTATAAGAATCCACAGCTTCTTTTCGCATCCTTGGCACATTATAGGGCTTATTAAATGTTGGTTAACTGACTACCTGTGGAACAGATGGAGAGACAGGAGCTAAGTGCTCCCCCAGTTAGAGGGACTCCAGTCTGGTACCGGATCACCCCGGCCTCCTTTCCAAAGCTTAGGATGTGAGTTGCTGGTACCAGGGGCACCAATCATGGCTCTTTCATTTCTCCAAAAGCTTCATTAAAGAGGGAACTTGATGTAAAACTTGAGAAGTGGCAGGGTGGCAAAGTGGGTGGTGCCTCGAGGCAATTCTCTAAAACCATTAAGTTGGGAAAGTTTTCTGATTTGCATCCCTAAGGGGTGTGCCCCCTTCAAAGTTCCCTCCTGCCAGGAAATCCAAGGTCAAGTCTAAGAGAAAGAGGAGGGAAAGGGCCATTCTTGTCTTCCAGAATTCCGAGCTTTCACCTAGTATTGCTGTGGCTGGGTCTCTGTGCCCCAAGGATAACCAAGCTCGGGGTCCCCTACCATACCATAAGCCAGGGAACAGGTGTTGGGGTCTCCAGCCTTCTCAATCTTCTACACTGCTGGGCTCTGAGAATGGCCAAGATTGGACTTTGTCTTCTCCCAATCTGACCAGGAAAAGGGGTTCAGGGACTGACACTTTTATTGTAAAAGGTCCCTTTGGAGCTCTAGCCCACTCAAAGGAACCTATGGACTGCCGATGAAAGTACTGGAAATACTGGATGTCCTTCTGGTCCTTTGGTTGATTCCCAGGAGTTCTGGATGCCATGGTCCCTTCTCCATCCCCCTGAGTCCGGCCTTTGGAAAAGGGAAGCATTTGCTGTAGTTTTCTGTGCCTCCTTTCTCTTCCTTCTGGTCCCCTCTGCCCCTCTTATTCGTCCTTTTATTCCTTCTTTAAATGATCAAAGTTTTGATTTATTTAGATCTATAAGGATCTTATAAGATTTAGATCTATAAGGATCTATAAGATTTATAAGGATCTAACCCTACTTTTGACTATCTCTAGGCCCCAGTTTCCTTTTCAGTAAAAAGCTAGTGTAGACTCATGGTCCCTTCAACCATATATTCTAGAGAATAATCAATGAGCATTTTTGAAGGACCCAGTTTGTGCCCAGCACTGTGCCAGGTGCTAGAAATGAAACAGCCCTTGCCTCAGGAAGCTTCCCTCATCCTTGGGAAACCAACATGTACCAGGTAAGAAGCAATAGGTAAAAATAGGGAATCCATGCATCCTACTTGGGTCTGGAGGAACTCAACTGGGGGCTCAGGAGGCCCTCCCTCACTTTAGGAAGTGACACTTGGGCTGAGCTCTGGAGCCTGGAGGGAGGAGAGCCAGAGATAGGAAATGGAGCTGGGGGGCTTTCCTAGAGTGTCTGAGGGAGGGAGCAAGAGGAATAATCACCTAGAAAAGCCTAGTTGTCCCCAGATGGCCAGAGGAGAGGCTTTCAGTGACTAACAAGTTTGTTTGGAAGCCATAAACCACAGGCCTTAGAAGGGACTGAGAAGGAGCAAGCCAGAGAATTGCCCGCCCCTTTGTAAGTGAGCCCAGGTTATTTCAGAATTACTGTCCGGAAAATGAATCATCCCGTGGCCCTTTGGCCATGGGCCTCTCTGAATACAGACACACACACTGGCAATCGCCAAGCCACCCTTGAAGCCCCGATGGTTTGTGGGGCCCCTTCCTGGCCCTGTAAAGCTAACAGTCACTTCCACCCTAAGTTTGGGAAATGGAAGAAAGTACAATGAGAAATGTGAGCTAAGGCCTACTGCTCCTTCTCTTAAATTCAACCTATTTCTGTATATTTTTTATATATGTAAAGAAAGGGTGTGAATGAATGAATGCAAAAGCACTTACTGCTTTTTAAATAATTTATGACAAATTTAACAATTTACTTTTTAAATCATTTATTTAATGAGAAATTTAATAAAAAGCACTTATTAGGAGGATACAACTAAGCTAGTTAAAGCCTACTTTCCCTTTACCTTCTAATAGGGAAAGACCACACCTCCAGGAAGGTGGAGCTCAGGTATACAGAACAGGGCCTCCTGGAAGGTGAATAAATCTGTTTGCTTTCCCAGGCCCTTGAGGGGTCCCAGGGTGGGGAGAGAGAGACCTAGAAAGAGCTGGGTCTGAACTGTTTATGGGCTGGGAACAAGCCCATTCCGCATTACACCATTTGCAGCAGAAAGCTATGAACCCTAGTCCTGGGTATTGGGAGGGTGAGGAGAGGAATAAAGTCTAGGGGAGTTTCAAATCTTATTTAGGATGTTGTTCAGTCATGTTTGGGACCCCATTTGGGGTTTTCTTGGCGGAAATACTGGAGTATTTTGCCATTTCCTTCTCTAGCTCATTTTACAGATGAGGAAACTGAGGCACACAGGGTGAAATTATTGACCCAGGGTCACATAGGCTGGATTTGAACTCAGGAAGAAGAGGTTTCCTAACTCTGTGCACTGTGGGGCCCCCTCCCTGCCCCCTATTTAGGATCGTTCTTTGGAATTAAAGGACCAAGGTTCAAATCCAACTCTGCCATTTACTAGCTCTCTGATCTTAAACAAGCCATTCAACTTCCATGGTCCTTCAGATAAAGTCCCTTTTCTCTCTAAATCCATGACCTGTGACATCAGGAGCATCCCATCTGGCAGCCAAGGATTTCAGAGAACTAAGGCAGCCCCGACATTCCCCCTCACTGATCACCCCCTCCCTGGGCAGCCCACGGATCCCTGATGGCAAGGTCACACAGCCTTGTCTTGGGGGGTCACTCACTTTTCTGGCCCTAGGGTTTCAGGGCTTTGCTAATCTGTTCCCATGGCAGGCCAAGTGAAGTGCCAGGGGTACCTGGGAGTCCCTTGTTACCCCCCCAGATTAACCGAAATATTGTTGTCTTCCCTTGCTAATAAATCAGACACTGGGACAGCGGCCAGGGCTTGCCTCTTCACCCTGCCTAGAATCTATTTAACTCTTCCTCCCCACAGTCACAAACACAGCATCCACTGCTGCAGGGCTTGGGGCGTGTTTGCATGATCTTTTCCAAAGATATTTCCACATATCTGATCTGTGACTCCTTGCTACCCCCAGGAAAAGTGAAATCCAGAGTGGAAAAAAAGAGAAGGAAGAGACCAAGGCCATAAGGAGTAGTAGCAGCCCCAATGGGGACCCAACTGGCCCCCTAAAAGAGTTAGCTATAAGGGACTTGTAGGGTGAGAGGGGGGACGCCATGAGGCAAGGGGAAGGGAGGAAGAGAAAGGCCCTTGGAGAGAGAACACAGTGGGAGTCAGCAAAGATGGCAGGAGCCAGGGATGAACTTCTAGGGGAAATTTAACCTCAGGGGTTTCTAACTGGACACAGCAAGGTAGGGCTACCCAAGACCTGCCCAGAGGATGAGACCATAAGGCTGAACTGATCTCCATCAGTGAGGGCCTTTCCCCGTTTGCCTCGGGAGTAATCTTATCAATATTTGGGGTTTTCTCTACCAACCCCACCTAGTGACTCAGGACCTCATCAACTGCTTTGCCTAGTCTTAGATGCTTGAGCCCATGTGCTATATACTTAATAAAATAGCAAACCTTTGTGACTTGTAATGGATTTCTGCTCTGATTCCTTCGAATCTCTAGGGTACTATTTTTATATAATCCTTTACAATTATGCTCTCCCAAGTCTATTCTCCATTATCACTCCTGGTACCAATTTTGTCACTTCAAAATTTTGCAAGATATCTTGAGGTTCAGGGGGCTAGATTTCTTTTTTAAGGGCCATGTCTTGAACCCAGATTACTCTGACTCTCCCAGATTGGCCAAGCCTAAATTAGTCATTGTTTGGGTTTGGGAAGCTCAGAGTATAAATAGCAATGGTTTCTGTTTTGGCCAGAAACCCAGAGGATCTTCCCCTCCCAGATTGATTTTTTTTTTTTTTTTTGACTAGGTAAAAGTGGTCATTCTCTGCTTCAGAAAAAAAATGAGAAAGAAAACAAAATGCAAGTAAATAATAAAAAAAAGTGAAAATGCCATGTTGTGGTCCATACTCAGATCCTGCAGTCCTCTGGGTGTATATGACTATCTTCCTCACTGAACAACAAACTGGTTTGAAACATTTCATTGTTGAAGAGAGCCATGTCCATCAGAATTGATCATCATATAGTCTTGTTGTTGCCGTGTACAATGATCTGGTTCTGTTCATTTCACTCAGCATCAGTTCATGCAACTCTCTCTAGGCCTCTCTGAAATCGTCCTGCTGGTCGTTTCTTACAGAACAATAATATTCCATAACATTCATAGACCATAATTTATTCAGCCACTCTTCCATTGATGGGCATCCCTTCAGTTTCCAGTTTCTAGCCACTACAAAAAGGGCTGCCACAAACATTCTTGCACATGTGGGGCCCTTTCCCTCCTTTAAGATCTCTTTGGGATATAGGGCCAGTAGAGACACTGCTGGATCAAAGGCTTACTTAGCCTTAATCACTGAATGAACTTTGCCTCAGGCAAACTGAGACCTGGGAGACCTTAGAATAAAAAGGTCCCTGCTCATCCTGGGACAATCTCCCCTGATCTATATCTTGTCACACGCACCCAGATGTCTCTGGAGGAGCTGAGATTGGGGACCTCGCACTCCCCACGCTCCCTCCAACTCCCTTGCAAGTCATGACTGACCTTCCTGGTCCTCTTTGAGAATGAAGGAGGAACAGTAATTTAAAGTGGAGACTCAAACACAAATTCAGCCTTAGACAACTTTTTGGAGAAATCCGAACTAAGCTCTGATGGCCACCAGAGCCACTAAAAAAGGGAAGAAGATGATTCTTCCCAATTTGGCCTTAGGTTGCTGGCCTTGATTGCTCCCTAACTGGGCTCTTGGGAGAGAAAATCGCTCCCTTTATCCATTAGAGAACCATTTAGTGCACCTAAGCAATAATGCATTCACAGGTAAAATCTTTGGGGCCCCAAGCCTCCAACTCTACACTTAGGCCTTGACTTAGCCCCATTTCTCCAATCATCCTCCCTTCCATCAATCAATCAATAAAAGCATTAAGTGCTGACTGTGTGCTGAGCCAAGGAAACAAGAACATTATTTGGGGGGTGGGGGGGGTTAGAAAATAAATCCAGATATGTAGAGAGAGGGACCAGACCTATAATTTCTTTGACATAGAGAACTCTCGGGGAGAAAAGTCTTGCTACAGGTACAGGTTGGCCCTTTCTCTGCTCCCCAGCCTTAGATAATTGCCTGGAGCCCAGCCACCCACCCAGTAGGTATAAGAAGGAGGAAGTGAGCCCAAAGGTTGGCTTTGAAATCCTAGTCATAGAAATGAACCCCTAACTCCGTGTCAGAGGCACGTGTCAGGCTGGCTTCCTGTCCACTGCACTACACTGCCTCTCCATTTTGACTGTGCTGGGAGAGGAAGATGGAATGTAAATTAAATCATCATGGCAGCCGGGGCAGCTGCTTCGGGGACTTCCCTGGAAGGAACCGCCTGTAATGTAAGAGCAGTAGACCTTGCTTTAAGCTATTTTTTACTTTATCAAGGGAAGACAGGAGTCTTAACATGAGACCCCCAAGGGGGATGAAGAATGAGGTCTGGAGTCCAGGGCACTCACTGAAGACTCTCCCCATTAGAATTACCAGGGCTTTCCAAGCTAGACGTGATCAGGGACAGCGATTCCTAGTCCCAAATGGCATGTTTGGGGTGAGCATCAAATGCTGAGATTCCAAATCCTGGGGTTCAGTCCGGAGAAGAATTCCCAGTGGCCTTTCCCTTTGGCAAAAGGTAAAGGAGAAAAGGTCACAGACAAAAGGAAGAGATACAATAGACCGGGAATGGTGAATATGAAAGTATAGAGTGAGACAGGAAAGGGCTTTTAACAATTACCCATGGAAAAGACAAGTTCCCTAGTGGAACTCACAAATAACCCCAAGAAAGGAAGGTACACCTCTGACTGGCAGGCTAAATGCTGAAAGGGAGTTAGCACCCTAAAAGAGTTAGTAGGCAGCCAGGTGGTGTAGTAGATAGAGCACCAGACCTGAAGTCCGGAGCACCTGAGTTCAAATCAGGTCTCAGACACTTAACATTCCCTAGCTGTGTGACCCTGGGCAAGTCACTTAACCTCAATTGCCTCAACAACAACAACAAAAAAGTTAGTTAGCTAAATGATCTTGTGATGGAGAGAGCCATCTGCACCCAGAGAGGGGGACTGGGAACTGATTGTGGATCACAACAGAGTATTTCCAATCTTTTTGTTGTTTGCTTGCATTTTATTTTCTTTCTCATTTTTTTCTTTTTGATCTGTTTTTTCCTGTGCAGGAAGGTAATTGTATAAATATGTATGCATATATTGGATTTAACATATATTTTACCATGTTTAACATATATTAGATTACTTGCCATCTAGGGAAGGATATGGGAGGAAGGGGGGAAATTTGGAACACAAGGTTTTGCAAGGGTCAATGTTGAAAAATTATCCTTGCATATGTTTTGAAAATAAAAAACTAATTAAAAAAAGTTTGTTAGAAGGAGGAGAAAGACATCATCAGACATGTTGGGGAAACGAGAGCACAGACACCACATGGCAGGGAAGGCATGAGGCAGAGTGCCATGGCAGACTGATCCAAAAGGGCTTCAGCTAAGCGGGCACGAGCCATGGGCAAGTTTGTCAGGGGTCTGACAACTCAGATTTCAGACTAAGGTAGCAGGCTGGCGCTGCCCTTGATCTCCACAGAGGAAGGAACTCTAAGGTTGAAGGAATGCCCACCAGTATCCTTCCCTGCTTGCCTCAGGTCCTAGTTACTCAGGACCTCATCAAGCTGAGCTAGAGACCATGTTGGAGGAGGGAGAATATTGATGGATGACCCTGGAGACTCTCCTTCCAGGTTCTCCCCGGTTCTCATCATTGCTTCTGAGCAAAGTTAAAGGTGACAGTACCTTAATGGTGTCTACAGTGGTCAAGGGTGAGCCTGTGAGGCAGGAAGTTCTGAGGCTGGGAAAGTCTATCATCAACGTCTCAGCATCCTAGGGAACTCTGACTGTAAATTGCAGAATTACCGCCGATTTACACTGGGTGGGGAAGGGGCTTCCCGTCAACAATTCCCACTGTTGGTGAAATTCAGGTGTCCTGGGAACCCACGATATAATTACATCCTACAGCAGTAACTAAATCCCACAAATGTATACACTGATCTTGGATAGTGGCTTGAAGACACAGCCTTCCTCCATTAATTAGTGATGGAGGCAGAGAGAAGGGATGGGAACCATACTTGGAAAATACCTTTCTGGAGAAATACAAAATACTGCAGGAAAATTGAAGTAAGGAGTAACTTAACCTTTTTAGTGGGGAGGAGATCACCAAAGTTCATGGGGAAGGTTTGTACTTCAGCGTGAGTAAGACTCTAAATTTATCATCTTTCACTCAACTGCAAAGGGAAAGACTTAGTAAAGGCCAAGAGATGTTGTCAGAGGTACAATTTTAGAGAGGCTAGCATGAGCCTGAGCCCTAGCCCCTCTGTTTGCTGACTCAATAGAAGCCGCATCTAAGAGAATCTGAGCCCTGTCCACAAGATAATGTCCACTCAACTTTATAACAATAAATAAATAACAAACTAAATTAAAAATAATAAATATTTATTAAGCATCTACTATGTGTCAGGCACTGTGGAGATAAAATGCAAATAACTAGGGTTTTTTTTTTAAATGTTGTTCAGTCATCTTAGTCATGTTTGACTCTTCTTGACCTCATTTGGGGTTTTCTTGGGGAAAATACTGGAATGTTTTGCCTTTTCCTTCTCCAGATCATTTTACAGATGGGGAAACTGAGGCAAATACAGTGAAGGGATTTGCCTAGCTAGTAAGTGTCTGAAGCTGGATTTAAACTCCAGGCCCAGCAGCCCATCCATTGTACCACCTGCTGCCCCAATAACTAAGTAGTTGTAGGATGTAAACAGGGCAAATTGAAGATAGGCAATGTATACCCAGCCAAAGTGCCCATTTTCAATTGTCCCAGAATCCCCTAGTTGCTGAATTCCATTTTTAGCCCTTGCCTGGGACAAAATCAATCCTTAATAAGTGCTTGTTGATTGATTGGCTGATTGATGGATTCCAAGGAAGAGCCTTGTTCCCAATCTTCAGGACTCCTGTTGCTGCTGCTGGAAGTTGTTAAGGAAAGAACTGTCCTTTCTCTTACATCCTTTCCCAAGAACTTGTCACCAGGCACTGTGTGAAGTACTGAGGTTACAAAAAGAAGCAAAAGAGGGTCTCTGGCCTTAAGAAGCTCCAAGCCTAATCTAATGATGCTGTCATCATTATATGAGGGATGGCCTTCTGGTACAGCATGGGAAGATGGTTATAGGGGTAAAAGTAGCTGATGGGAAAATAATAAAAATCTGTCTTACAGAATCATTTCACATTCTCCCAGAGCCATGGTACTGGTATAGATCATGTGGGTACAGCAGACCTGGAATTTTCCTGAAAATAATAACAACTGATTCACTAAACAATAGTAAGGGAGGGTAGCTAGGTGGCTCAGTGGATAGAGCACCAGCCCTGAAGTCAGGAGGATCTGGGTTCAAATCTGGTCTCAGACACTTAACAATTCCTAGCTTGTGACCCTGGGCAAGTCACTTAACCCTAACTGCCTCAGTAAAAAAGCAAAAAAAAAAAAATAGTAAGGGGAACTTAGGATCAAATCCAGCCTCAGTGTGACTCTTTGTGATCATTCACTTGTTTGACTCAGTTTCCCCATGTGTAAAATGGGGATAATGATAGAGTCCCTACCTCTCATAGTTGTTATGAGAACCAATGAGATAACCATTGTAAAGCACTTAGCACACTACCTGGAACATAGTAAGCACTATTAAAATGTCACTTATTATTATCATTTTATTAATGCAGACCTGCTTAACCTGGATGCAAGAAGCTGTGGCTCTCCAGGCCAGCTTGACTGTATCTCTGCTCCCCAAGGGGAAGGTTTCTATTATGGGATCTCTCAACAACACCCCAGGTAGCCCATCTGCCAGGTTTGAGTTCTCTGTGGCACGGATGACAAACAATAAGATGAGACTTTGGGGTGCTAGAGAGATAGACTTCCCCCCAAAACATGCTAGGTCCTCTGCTCACATTTTCCCATAGACTCTGCAGGTGGTTAAGAATGGCCTTTTTTGAATAGCAGTTTCATGTGCAATTGCCTGTTTTATTATATGTTATGAAATGCTTGTCTTATTCCATAAATTAAAAATAAAAAATATATATTTTTAAAAGAATGCCCTTTTTTCTTTAAGCACTGCTGTCATTTCCCAATGGCCATTCACTCCCAAGCTCATGACTTTCACTGGGATATATAGCTGCACATAAATCTTAAACTTCATTAGACTGTATTGCACTGGAGAGGTGGCCACATTTAGTCAGTAGTCCCATTTGGAGAGTAAGTGAACCAGGAATAAGGAAAAGGAGCTGCTATAGGTTATTAAAGATGATTGATCAAGGATTGGTGCCCTTAAGGACTCATTACAATAATGAAAATGGAGGAAAGACAGAGGGGGAGGGAAACTAAGGAACTGGATTGGGAGCTCTTGGGCCTCCCTTTCTTAAATCGCCCATAAAGTTCATCTGGAGAACTAAGAAGATCTATAGGTAGAATGAAATTTCCTTGTTGTTATTATTGTACAATCACTTTTTAAAGTTGTGTCCAACCCTTTGTAACCAATTTGGGGTTTTCTTGGTGAATATGCTAGAATGATTTGCCATTTCCTTCTCTAACTCACTTTATAGATGAGGAAACTGAGAGAAACTGAGTTAAGTGACTTGTCCAGGGTCTCACATCTAGTAAAAGTCTGGATTTGAAGTCAGGAAGATGATTCTGACTCCAGACTCAGCACTGTCCACTACAGCACCGTCTTGTAAAGAATGAAGTAACTTCTCTACTACAAGGCCATGAGAACAAATTCCAAATCACTTCAGTATCAAGACCCACCAAAAGTCCAGACCATATTTCTGAGGACTTATCTTCTGAGATAAGATCCTATCTTCTGTCCCAATTATACTTGCAGCCAGAGGTTCTGGGTTCAAATCCTGGTATTGTTACTTACTACATATGTGACCTTACAGGGTCGTGGATAGACAGCCAATTTGTAGTCAAGAAAACTTGGGCTCAAGACCCACTTCTGACACATCCTTGTGTAGCATTGATGGACTACCATTATCTCTCCGCCTTGAAGCTGTATTTGCTTAGTGAATAGTTGGCTATCTGCATTATTAGTAGAGGGAGTTTCCTCACTGGGAATTCCCTGCACCAAGGCTGAACAACAACAGCAAAAAAGTCATAATTTGAAAAGTCTGCCCATTTTCTTCTCACATTTTCATCAAGGATATCAAAGATGTACATGTAGACCAGAGGTGTCAAAACATAGACAGCACTCTAGAAGGAGCCTGAGCCAGATAAGAATTGGGAAATATTTAACAAAATAAATAAAAATGACAATAAAACAATATAACATTATATTTTAAAACTAAGTCAACATGTAGCTTACAGAAATCTTATGTATGGGTCAGCGGACTTCATTTTTACTTCAGTTTGACTATTGCTGGTATTGACCATTCTTGTAGCAATTTTGTAGGGGTGGAAATGGGAGCATAAGGGTTGATAGTTGTCATTAATTCAGCAGTAATGACATCTCTGTTTAGGACCTCACTTGCATTTCTCTTGAGACTCATTTCCCCAATACCCTCTCCTTTGTGACTTCCCCAGCACAGACCTCCATTGGGGACATTTAGTCTTATTTAGTTGGTTTTTTTCCACCTCGGTTTTCCTCAGTGTCATTTCTACTTTCTTGGATGTGGGAATAGTTCTTCTGTTCTGAATGGAGTAAAATGGAGTGTTATAAAAGCAACAAAGCCATTCTCCCACAAGTAGTTTGGGAAGTATCATTGTGTGACTCAAAGGGAGGCAAAATAGACATCACTAGCCCATTTCCCCATACCGTTCTCCAAGGGAGACTTTATTTACTGCTCCAAGAGAAGTAGAAGGCCAGAAGTTTGAGTTTGTTTATTAGGCTAGAATTTCAACTTTCTGCTCTCTTAAATATTGTTAGTCCAAAGGGATGTAGTTTTCAAGTTCTAAGCTTCTGGTTACCATTCAATAATAGGAAAAGGAGGACCAAAGCTTTACATCCGAAGTTTGGCTTCCTTTGCACCAAATAGTAGTTTCACAATGAACCCACATAGTAAATAGCAAAGAAACCCATTTCTCCAAGTCAATAACAAAACAGAAACCAGAGAAAATATGATTATGGGAGACTATATATCCTCCATCCTTCTACTCCAACTGCTGACCTCTTTGGCTTCCTCTAAGTCTCAGATAAAATCCCACGTCTTCCCCAACTCCTCTTAATTACAGAACCTTCTATTTGTTCATTATTTCCTATTGATCCTATATTTAGCTTTGTTGTTGTTGTTGTATATAGATTGCCTCGTACAAATTTATATATTGTTGTTACATACACCCAATTTTAAATTCCTTGAGAGTGAGAACTGCCTTTTGCCTCTTTTTGTATCCCTAGTGTTTTGCACATAGTAGGCAGTTGTTGAACTGAATTGAATATACCAGACAAAACAGACTGGGGGAGTTCTCCCATAGAGAGCAAGGTAACTCATCTCAACCAAGAGAGAGAATCTCAGATTTCACTCAAGGGGAAAGTTCCCCAAAAGTGCCGGGGTCAAGGATGTGATGGAGACCACTGGCTCCTTTCCTGTTGACTTCTTCCAAGAAGCTGAAGTTGACTTGACTTGACCTTCTCTCAAAGCTGGAGGCCAGAAGCACCCAAGCCAACTGCAAGAAATCAGAATATAAACAGCATCTGGAGAGATCTGAGTTTTTCTCTATTCTGCTCTGGCCAACTCCAAACCATCCAAGGAAGAAAAATTGATGTCCATCAAGGAGAAAAAGTCCCCTATCAATGGCCTCTGCCTTGGGGGCTTAGCAGATATGTTCCACTTTTAATCTTTAGGTCATCCTCCTTCCAGATTTATCTTCTAAATGATCTCAAATGTTAATTGACCACAGGACTGATCTTGGGATTATCTGTCTTCAGGTTCTGCTTGGACTCCTTGCCATATATTGACAAAGTCTCTATATATTCTTCTGCCCTCTTTGGTGTTTCTCATTGTTTTATGAGGCCGTGCTACTCATGACCTTCCTCCATTCTCCTCCATGACTTAAAATTTTAATTTATTATTATTATATTATCAATTAATTAATTTTTCCAGTTACATTTCAAACATTTTTCCCCCATTTGTTTTTTGTTTTTGTTTTTGCTTTTTGCTGAGGCAATTGGGGTTAAGTGACTTGCCTAGGGTCACACAGCTAGGAAGTGTTAAGTGTCTGAGGCCAGATTTGAACTCAGGTTGTCCTGACTTCAGGGCTGGTGCTCTATCCACTGCGCCACCTAGCTGCCCCTCCCCATTTGTTTTTAAGACTTTTGAGTTCAGGGGAGCTAGTGGTGCAGTGGATAGAGCCCCAGCCCTGAAGTCAGGATGACCTGAGTTCAAATTTGACCTCAGACACTTAAAATTTCCTAGATGTGTTACTTTGGGCAAGTCACTTAACTTTTGAGTTCTAGGTTCTCACTCTTATTCCCATCCCCAATTAGGAAACTATATGTGAAGTTATGTAAAACATTTCCATAAAAGTTGTTGTAAAAGAAAACATAGATGTCCCCTCTAAAGAAAAAAAACAAACCTTCAAGAAAAATGAAGTTTATGTGCATACCCTTTGACCCAGCAGTGTTTCTACTGGGCCTATATCCCAAAGAGATCTTAGAGGAGGGAAAGGGCCCCACATGTGCAAGAATGTTTGTGGCAGCCCTTTTTGTAGTGGCTAGAAACTGGAAACTGAAGGGATGCCCATCAATTGGAGAGTGGCTGAATAAATTATGGGATATGAATGTTATGGAATATTATTGTTCTGTAAGAAAGGACCAGCAGGATGATTTCAGAGAGGCTTGGAGAGACTTGCATGAACTGATGCTGAGTGAAATGAGCAGAACCAGGAGATCATTATACATGGCAACAACAATACTATATGATGATCAGTTCTGATGGACATGGCTCTCTTCAACAATGAGATAATTCAGGCCAGTTCAATGGTTTTGTGATAGAGAGCCATCTGCGTCCAGAGAGAGGCCTGTGGGTGTCGACCACAACTTAGGATTTTCACCTTTTTGTTGTTGTTTGTTTGCTTTTTGTTTTCTTTCTCGTTTTTTTCTTTTTTGATCTATTTTAGTCCGCAGCATGATGAATATGGAGATATAGAGAGAAGAATTATATATGTTTAACATATATTGGATTACTTTGCTGTCTAGGGGAGTGAAGAAAGGGAGAAAAATTTGGAACAAAAAGTTTTGCTAGAGTGAATGTTGAAAACTATCTTTGTATATATTTTGAAAATAAAAAGCTATTGTTGGGGCAGCTAGGTGGCACAATGGATAGAGTCCCAGTCCTGAGTTCAAATCTCATCTCACACATTAACACTTCCTAGCTGTGTGACCCTGGACAAGTCAATTAACCCCAATTGCCTCAGCAAAATAACAATAATAAAGAAAGAAAATAAAAATAAAAAGTTATTGTTCAAAAAAAAATAAAAAAGAAAAATGAAGTTTAAAAAGAGAGAATATGCTTTAATCTATATTCATACACAATCAGTTCCTTTTTCTAGGTATAGATAAGATTTTTTATTATAACTCTTTCAGAGTCATAGATCATTGTACTGCTGGGAATAGCAAAGTCATTTACAGCTGGTCATCCCAGAACATTGCTATTGTTTTGTATACAGTAAATTTCACTTTGCTTGAGTTCATTTTTCCATGAGATTTTTAAAACCAGTTTTTATTCTAAAGAAGTAGTCATGGTGCTACCTTATAAAATTTGAGATAATCACCACCATGGAGAGTATGAGTTAGAAAATGAATGCTACATGAGTTTCTTGCCTTTCTTTATCCCATTTAACCCAGGCAGCATGATGGCTCACTGGATATAAATCTGAAATTGAGGTTAGGAACTCCCAAGTTTGAATCCTGACTCAGATACTTGCTGATTATTTAGCCCTGGACAAATAACCTAATCAAGCAACTTCAATTTCCTAATCATAAAATAGGGATGATAATAGCATGTATTGTGAAATAGCATTAGTAATGTGCTTTCTCAACCTTAAAAAGGTATATAAATGCTATTACTCAGTATTTTTGCCATCTGATTGGTCTGATTGAAAATGCAGTTCCAATGTGAAAGAAAATACTTAATTTCATAGGTTTTAAACTGGAAAAAAACCTCAGAGACTACTATTTTCTCTTTGCTTTATGATAAGGAAACAGAAACCCAATGATTTTCCTGATGTCACACAGGTCCCAACTCAGACTCTCTTATTCCAAGTCCAGTACTTTTTCTTCTTCAACTAAATATTTGCTACTTCAGCTATTGGCTTAAATTGTATACAATAGTTATTATTCATGTATTTTTTTCTTCTACTTCCATATATATTAAATGTAGACACAGTATGACAATGAGATGGTGCAGTGGGTAGAACGCCAAGCTCAGAGTCAGAAGTCATAAATTCAAATCCAGCCTCAGACATTTTCTACCCGGGGGACTCTAGGCAAGTCACTTAATCCTGATTGCCTCAATATCCTCATCTATGAGAAAGAAAACTATAGACCCATTTCCCTAATGAATATTGATGCAAAAATTTTAAATAAGATTTTAGCAACGAGATTACAGAAAGTTATCCCCAGGATAATACACCATGACCAAGTAGGATTTATACCAGGAATTCAGGGCTGGTTCAATATTAGGAAAACTATTAGCACAATCAATTATATTAATAACCAAATTAACAAAAACCATATGATT
>JAJPUD010005861.1:1816-26152 GCA_023553655.1 Myrmecobius fasciatus
TTCTTTCTTTCTTTCTTTCTTTCTTTTCCTTTCTTCCTTCCTTCCTTTCTTTTTCTTTCTTTCTTTCTTCCTTCCTTTCCTTTTTTCTTCTTTCCTTCTTTCTTTCTTTTCTTCTTTCTTTCTTCTTTGCTTCTTTCTTCCTTCCTTCCTTCCTTCCTTCCTTTCTTCCTTTCCTTCTTTCTTTCTTTTTCTTTCTTCCTTCCTTTCTTTCTTTCCTTCTTTCTTTCTTTTTTCTTTCCTTCTTTCTTTCTCTTTCTTTCTTTCCTTCCTTCTTTCTTTTCTTTCTTCCTTCCTTCCTTCCTTCCTTTCTTTCTTTTTTCTTTCTTTTTTCTCCTACTTCTCCTCTTCCTCCTCCTCCTCCTCCTCCTCCTCCTCCTCCTCCTCCTCCTCCTTTTTCTCCCTCTCCCTCTCCCTCTCCCTCTCCCTCTCCCTCTCCCTCTCCTCCTTCTCCTTCTCCTTCTCCTCCTCCTTCTCCTTTTTCTTCTTTTTCTTCTTCTTCTTCTTCTCTTTATCCTTCTTCTTTTTAGCATTTATGCAAGGAATTCTGCTAGATTTGAGGGGAGCCAAAACAAAAAGGAAAGATAGTTTTTATCCTCAAAGAGCTTACATTCTAATTGAATTATTGAGAAAGAGGTGAAGGGGACTACAGAAGTTCAGTAGCCTGACTCAGTCAATGTATGGATGAGGATTCTAAGGTCTCAAGAAGAGTCACTACCAGGAAATGCTTACTGAGATTTTCCCCTAATGTATGGCATTTAGAGGGTGCCAAAAGCCCATAAGCTAGTTATTGCTCTGGGGACTCCTCCGGAAAGAAAGAGAAATAAGATAAAGAAACAACCATATTTTAAAAATATATTTTTAATTTGTGGTGTAAAATAAACATTTCCATAACAGTACAATAAAAAGATAATTGCTCATGAAACTGCAAATCTACTATGTACAACTTGCTGTTCCTTTCAAATTACAACAAAATTATCATGTAAATTTCTTTTTCTTCCTCCCCTCCACTTCCCCACTCTAGACATTAGACACAAATATGTATATATGTGTGTGTGTGTTTATATATGTATGTCATGCATGTGTGCAAAATTATCTATATATACTTCTACTTATCAGTTCTTTCTCTGGATGCAGATAGCAGATAGTGACTTTCTTCCTATGTTTTAATAGTTAATTTGGGTATTTATAATAGTCAAAATAACTTATTTGCTCTAAGTCCTTCTTAAAACAATATTGTTATTATTGCATAAAATGTTCTTTTCCTTTTGCTCACTTTGCTCTTTATTATTTTGTTCATCCTTTTCCATATTTTTCTAAAATCATTGAACTCATCATTTCTCCTAGCATAGTAGTATTTCATCACAGTCATATAGTACGAAACCACCATAGTGTCTTGATGTTGTCCACATGGTGGTGCTTGGGCTCTGAGTTCAGTATTCTTGGGCCATAGCATCACTGGTCCCAAGGGACTTCATATGTGTGGAAGGAGAATTTGACACCCTTCCTCACTTACTTCACGCTTTATTTTAGTGTCTGTATTCTGGTAGCATATCTGGTGCCCATTTTTTCCTTGGGACTGAGGGTTGTTTAGGAGGACAATTCACAGACAAGGGGTGTTTAAAAAAAAAACCAAAAAAACAAGGAGGTAGAGCCAAGTGCTGGAGACTTCTGGACCTCTCAGCTCCAGAGACACTAGAGAGAACTAGAGAACTCAGAGGGAGTGTGGCAATGAGGTGAAAGTGTGCTGTATGGTCTCAGTGCAGCCCCAGTCAGTGGAGCCTCAGCCCTGGCCAGCACACTAGATCTTACAGTTACAGTGGGGCAGGGACATACCTAACAGCTTCAGGGCAGAAAAGAGAACTTGGGTTCAGATTCCTAGAAGGATTTCTAAAAATAGCTTCACAAAACCCTTTAAGCTTGGGACAAAGCACCCTCCTTCCTGGAAACATAGTCCTACTTTAACAAAGAGTTAAAAGCCAAGTAATAGGACGATGAGCAGAAAACAAACACAAAGTTTCTAACCATTGAAAATTACTAAGGTGACTAGGAGAACCAAAAAACACACTTAGAAGATGATAACAAAGTAAAAACTCCTACATCCAAAGCCTCCAAGAAAAACAAGAATTGGGTTCAGGCCATGGAAGACCTCAAAAGGGACTTTGAAAATCAAATTAGAGAGATGGAGGAAAAATTAGGGAAAGAATTGAGAGAGAAGGAAAAGGAAATACAAAACTAATGAGGAGAAGACTGCCTTCAAAAGCAAAATTGGCCAATTGGGAAAGGAGGTACAAACAATCATTGAGGAAAATAATTCTTTAAAAAATAGAATTGAGCTAATGAAAGCTAATGACTTTATAAGAAATCAAGATACAATAAAGCAAAACCAAAAAAATGAAAAAAAAAAAAAGAAAAAAATTGAAATATCTTATTGGAAAATAAATCCAGGAAAGATCATTTAAAAATTATTGGTTTACTTGAAAGTCATGATCAAAAACAGAGCCTGGATGTCATCTTTAAAGAAATTGTTAAGAAAAACTGTCCTGATATTCTAGAACCAGAGAGTAAAATAGAAATTGAAAGAATCTACCAATCACCTCCTGAAAGAGATCCCAAGATAAGAACTCCCAGGAAAATTATAGCCAAATTCCGGAACTCCTAGGTGAAGAAGAAAATATTTCAAACATCCAGAAAGAAACAATTCAAGTGCAGTGGAGACACAGTCAGGCTAACACAAAATTTAGCAGTTTCTATATTAAAGAACTGGAGGGCTTGGAATATGATATTCTGAAAAGCAATGGAGTTAGGATTACAACCAATAATGACCTACCCAGCAAAACTGAGTATAATCCTTCAGAGGAAAAGATGATCATTCAATGAAATAGAGGATTTTCAAGTGTTTGTGATGAAAAGACCAGAGCTGAATGGAAAATTTGATTTTCAAATACAAGACTTTGGAGAAGCATAAGGAAGTAATCAGGAAAGTGATAATATAATGGATTCAATAAGGTTTATCTATTTACATTCCTACATGGGAGGATGACACTTGTAACTCATTAGAAAGTTATTATTATGGCAGTTAGAAGGAGTATATATATATATATATATATATATATATATATATATACATACATACATACATATATATGTAGACAGAAGGCATAGGTGTGAGTTGCATAGGAAGGGATGATATCTTTTGGAAAAAATGATGACTTTAAGGGTGAGAGAGGAATGTTCTGGGAGAAAGGGAAAGGAAGAATTGGAATGGTACAAATTATCTGCTAAAAAAAGGAGGCAAGAAAAAGCTTCTTTAGTGATGGGGAAGAGGGTGAGAAAAGGGTGAGTGAGTGAACCTTATTCTCATTAGAATTGGCTCAAATAGGAAATAACATACATATTCAATAGGGGTATAGAGATCTATCTTACCCTGCAGGAAAATAGGAGGAGAATGGGATGTGGTAAGGAGGGGGAGGGTGATAAAAGAGAGGGCATATTGGGGGAGGGAGTGCTCAGTAGCAAAACACTTGAGGAGAGACAGAGTGAAAGGAGAGAGAGAATAAGTGGGGGGGATACAATTAATAATGGTAATTACAAAAAAAAATTCAGAGCAAGTTTCTCTGATGAAATATTATTGTTCTCTGGAAAATGATGAGTAGGATGTTCTCAGAAAATAAATAAATAAATGAATGAATAAACCTCAAAAGTCCTCCCTGAATAAAGTGAAATATCCTGTATACAAAGTAATAGCAATGATCTGGGATGACCAGCTGTAAATGACTTGCTTATTTTTATTTGTACTATAATCCACATCTACTCTGAAGGACTCATGATGAAAAATCCTATCCATACCCAGAGAACGAACTGATCGAGTCTGAATATAGATCAAAGCATTCTCTTTTACTCTTTCTGTCTCTATTTTTAATTTTTTCTTGAGGGTTTTTATTTTCATTAAGGTGGGAGATCTATGTGTTTTGTTTTGTTTTGTTTTTTAACAACTTGACTTTTATGAAAATGTTTTGTATAACTTCACATATGGTTTTTTCTCTTAATTGTGGGTGGGGATAAGGAAGAGAACCTAGAAATCAAAAATTTTAAAAACAAACCCCCCCCAAAATGTATTTCTTGAAAAAGTGCCAAGCAGTGATGAGTAGTGGAGTTACCAACCCTGGGTATGCAGATGCTCTTTCCTGATAATACCAAGGAGTAAAAAATACCAAACCCTAATTGCTTTTGTCCTAATGCAAATGGAGAAGGTGGCACATGAGGTGGACATTTGCCACTCAGGAGGGTAAAAACTATGTGACATTTCCCATCCCTACCTTTAAAACCTTAATTGGAGATGAGGTTAGTGTACTTCCCCAGGAGCAGTTTGTGTTGTTCTTTGCTCCTTTATTGTGACTCTGGTCCATTCAGAGAATTGGCCAAGATCACATAGATGGTAAGTGGGAAAATTAGAATTTGAATTCACATCTAGTAACTCTAAAGCCAGTTCCCTTTCTGAGGTACCATGCTGTCTCTGTCTAAAAATATAGAAACCAGTATTCAAACTGAGCCTTCTTCTGATTCTAAGACTAATATTTCTATTCATATTTATTTAATATTTTTTAGTTTTTTTAGTTATATTAAAACTAATTTTTACAATTTTTTAAACTTTGAGTTCTACATTCTCTCCCTTATCTTTATTCCCAAACCCATTAAGAATATACATGTGTGAAAGAAAACATAAATCTCCCCCCTAAAAAAAAACCCTCAAGGAAAATAAAGTGAAAGAGAGAGAGAGAGAGAGAGAGAGAGAGATGGAGAAGAAATAATGAAGGGAGGGAGGGAGGAGGGGAGAAGGGAGAGAGGAAAAGAATATGCTTCAATCTGTACTCAGACACAATCAGTTCTTTTTCTGAGTATGATAGGATTTTTCATCACAAATCCTTCAGAATAGTCATGGATCATTGCATTGCTGAGAATAGCAAAGTCATTCACAGCTGATCATTGAAGAACATTGCTATTACTTTGTATACAATACATTTCACTTTGCTTGAGTTCCTAAAGGACTTTCCAGGTATTTTTTTCTTTTTCTTTTTTTTTTTTTCTGAGAGCATCCTGCTAATCATTTCCTCTAGAACAATAATATTTCATCATAATTGCATACCATAATTTATTCAACCATTTCCCAATTGATGGGCATCCCTTCAGTTTCCTTTTTTTTTTCTCTGAGAAGAGAGCTGTTATAAATATTTTTGTACATGTAGATTTTTTTTTTAGTTATCTTTTGGGATTCATGCCTACTAGTGGTATTGTTAGAGGTTAGATCAAAGGACATGCATGATTTTGTAGCCCTTTGGGCATAGTTCACTATATTTACTTTTTAACATAAATTGTAACTTTATAGATATAGGCCAAGGATTCTTTAACTATGGGTTGCCACCCTTTGTGAAATCATGTAACTGAATGTGGGGTCATGAAATTATGATTTTCTATCAGTAATTGTTTGATTTGCCCACCTATTTTAAATATCTATAAATAGGATCACAAAAAATTTTCAGGCAAAAAAAGGGGTCATAAGTGAAAAGAGTTTAGTAACTTTGGTATAAACAACCAAAGTGGCTGCCATCTTGCCTGAGACGCTGAGTCAGCAGGATTAGATGATTCACCCATTATCATATTAGCATGTGGCAGAGATGACTTGAAACTTCATCATAGCTCCTTGGCTGACTCTCTATCCACTGTGTCTCCCAAGTGTTTCTTCTACTATATCTCATTGCCTTAATGATTGACTAGTAGTAGATACAATTTAGCTCTCTATGAGAGGGATGGGCAGGCCATTTGGTAATATCAGGGAATTAGATGCAAAAAGATCTTTAAGTAAAGTTTTGATTAGTCTCTGACTTTAAAATAGTTTGGACTGCATAATTTCCCTTGAGACCATGGGAAAGTTTCTTAATCTATCAACCTCCTCATCTATAAAGTGGAGATAATAGCAACTACTTCCTTGTGTTATAAAGATCATATAAGATAGCATATATACAAAGGTTTGGGAAACCTAAAAGTTTAACATGATAATAATAAATTGCATTTATGTAGTGCCTACTATATGCAGGCAATATGCTAAGACTTTTGCAAAAAATATCTTATTAGATCCTTACAACAAACATGGGAGGCAGATGTTTTTCTCCATTTATATTGGATGGTTGAAATTTTTTTTTTTATTTTATGGATAAAAAACTGATGCAAATAGAGGTTAAGTGGTTATATGGTTAGTAATATTGTTGTTTTTATTGTTGTTGAAAGTTGTTATTACCATCTAATCAGCAAGGATTCATTGCATAGTTTTGTCCTATAAGGAGTATATTAACTAAAAGCCAGAGTCCAAATCTCTATTGTGTCTTTGTTCTTCAATTTGTTTCAGTTGTCTCTAACTTCTCATTTCAGGATTTCTTGGCTTAGATACTGGAGAGGTTTGCCATTTCCTTCTCTAGTTCATTTTACAAATGAGAAAACTGAGACGAATAGGATTAAGTGAGTTGCCCAGAGTCACACTGCTAGTAAGCACCTGAGACCAAATTTGAACTCAGAAATGTGAGTATTCCTGAATTCAAGCCACAAATTCTATCCACTTCACTATCAACTGCCTTCCCCCAATTAATTCTAAAATCCCTTCAATAAAATGTGGCTTTGACATGTCAAGAATCTATTATTTCATCCCTGTGATCATTGCCTATATCTAGGCAGACAACTGTGCCTCTGTTTTGGTAGACAATCTCCATGAATTGCTGTGGTCACTCCCCAAAACTAACCACTAAACTAAACCCAGGCAAGAAAACATCCTCCTCCCCACTCAGTTGGCCATTCTAATAGTGAGCCTCTCTTGGATGGTGGTGAGTCTAATTCTCAGCAAATGTGCATAGTTAGCCCTTCACCATACTTGTACTCAAGACCTTTTTTCCCCTCATTTGGTAGGAGTTTGCAGTTTTGGAGTGCCTCTGACTCAGCCTTAGAGCACCAATCTCAGCTACACAAAGGAACTTTAGCAGTAGTACAATAAAATTGAATAAATAATCATTTTTATCTGAAGCCTTTCATTTTTCCATCATATTTATTTAATACTCATAAGTTTTTCAGTAACAGATTAAAAAAGGAAAAAAATACTTCAATAAAATTAGACAATATATCTACCATATCTGATAGCATATGCAATCAAGTAATTAATTGTGTCTACCATAAGCATTATAGTAGATGGTAATGAAGATAGAAAATTTAAGTGAGATATGGTCTCTTTCTTCTAATTAATATGTAGGAAAACAAGGTTTTTCACTGGCTAAAATGTTTCATGAAAACAATTTTTGGTGTTTACAGGTATGCACAGCAAGTGTGGACTAAATGAATGGGGAACAATGATCTTCACTCTTCAGTTTATATTTTATTCTGGTTTAAATTCATTTGCATGCAAAGCCAGAAAACAATTTTGGGAGTCTAACACTACCTAAATTAGAGAGTTATTTGTAACAGCAGGCTTTGATTTTTGCCCAGATATAAGGGTCTAAAAAGAATGATCTAATTTTTGTGTGGAAGAACCAGGATGTAAAACTTCTCTAAAGCATCCTGACCTAATTTTGGACATTTCCTTTTAGAAGATCCCACTACTTTCTAAGACAGCCTACTCCATTTATCAACAGCTCTAATTGATACTTTTAGCCCAATCAATCCTTGCAATTTTTACCCATTATTTCTAGTTTTGCCATCTCAGAACAAGGAAAACAAATCTAATCCCTCTTCTATATGGCAGTCCTTCAAATATATAAAGAGAAAAAGCCTATCTTCTTCTCTTCAAGAGGCTAAGTGCTCGTCAGCTCCTTTCAATTGATCCTGTATTTCTTGATTTTCAGATTACTCAGCATCTGGGGCACACTCCTTTGGAAATTCTTTACTTACGTAAATGTCCTTTAAATTTGATGTCCAGAACTGGCAACAATGCTTCAGATACAGTTAGATCAGATCAATGTAGCAATACATCATCACCAACCTTGTTCTGAATAGTATGCTTTGCAAGTAGCCTAAAATTATGGTAGCTTTTTTTTTTTTTGACTAGGTTGCCATACTGTTGATATTAAATTTGAAATTCACTAAAATTTGGGTGCCTTTCCCTATGTGTCTGAGGTTGTTTTGTTTTGTTTAGTTTTGCTGAGGCAGTTGGGGTTAAGTGACTTGCACAGGGTCATACAGCTAGGAAGTACTAAGTGTCTGAGGCCAGATTTGAACTCAGGTCCTCCTGACTTCAGGGCTGATGCTCTATTCACTGGCCACCTAGCTGCTCCTTGAGTCTGAGTTTTTGAACTGCTTTGTATGCTTTTCTGGGAAATCATGTGTTTTGGACCATGCCTTCAATATCATGAGGTCCTGGGCATATGTTTTCCACATCTAAGGACTAATGATGATTTCTGTCCCATCATCGGTGAAAGATGCATTCTTAACAACAAAATCTCCATTTTTAAGGACTTCATGCCAACCATGACAGGACAACAAGCCAACCATGGTTTTGTTCCTTTCCAGTCTGTATTCCTGACTCTCCAGACTCTCTTTAACATGTCTTATGTCAAGTACCTTCACCTCCTCCCTACTCCTATTGAGCTTTTTTTTTGTGTTGTTTTTTTCCCATTAAAATGTAAGCTTCTGTGGCCTTGCTGTACCAGATCTAAAACTATATTATAAAGCAGCAGTCATCAAAACCGTTTGGTACTGGCTGAGAAATAGAGCAATTGATCAGTGGCATAGGATAGGATCACAGGACAAACTAGGCAATAACTATAGCAATCTGGTGTTTGATAAACCCAAAGACCCCAACTTTTGTGATAAGTGCTCACTATTCTACAAAAATTGCTGGGAAAACTGGAAACTAGTGTGGAAGAAATTAGGGCTTGACCCACATCTAACATAACATACCAAGATAAGATTTAAATGGGTTCATGATTTAGACATAAAGACTGGTATTATAAGCAAATTAGAGGAACATAGGATAGTTTACCTTTCAGATCTGTGGAGAAGGAAGAAATTTGTAACCAAAGAAGAACTGGAGATCATTATTTATCATAAAATAGATAATTTTGGTTACATTAAGTTAAAAAGTTTTTATACAAACAAAACTAATGCAGACAAGATTAGAAGGGAAGCAATAAACTGGGAAAACATTTTTATATTCAAGAGTTCTGATAAAGGCCTCTTTTCTAAAATATATATAGAGAACTGAACCCAAATTTTTAAGAATTTAAGCCATTTTCCAATTGATAAATGGTCAAAGGATATGAACAGTTTTCAGATGAAGAAATTGAAACTATCTCTAGTTATATGAAAAGGTGCTCTAAATCATTATTGATCAGAGAAATGCAAATTAAGACAACTCTGAGATACCACTACACACCTGTCAGATTGGCTAAGATGTCAGGAAAAGATACTGACAAATGTTGGAGGGGATGTGGGAAAACTGGAACACTGGTACATTGTTGGTGGAACTGTGAACAAATCCAATCATTCTGGAGAGCAATTTGGAACTATGCCCAAAAAGTTATCAAACTGTGCATACCCTTTGACCCAGCAGCGTTTCTATTGGGCTTATATCCCAAAGAGATCTTAAAGGAAGGAAAGGGCCCCACATGTGCAAGAATGTTTGTGGCAGCCCTTTTTGTAGTGGCTAGAAACTGGAAACTGAATGGATGCCCATCAATTGGAGAATGGCTGAATAAATTATGGTATATGAATGTTATGGAATATTATTGTTCTGTAAGAAACGACCAGCAGGATGATTTCAGAGAAACCTGGAGAGACTTGAATGAACTGATGCTGAGTGAAATGAGCAGAACCAGGAGATCACTGTACACAGCAACAGCAATATTATATAATGATCAATTCTGATGAACTTGGCTCTCTTCAACAATGAGTTGATTCAGACAAGTTCCAATGGTCTTGTGATCAGAAGAATTATCTATACTCAGAGAGAGCACTGTGGAAACTGAGTGTGGTTCATAACATAGCATTTTCACTCTTTCTGTTGTTGCTTGCTTGCATTTTGTTTTATTCATTACTTTCTTTTCTGGTTTGATTTGATTTTTCTCAAACAGCAAGATAATTTAATAAATATGTATGCATGTATTGTATTTAACATATATTTCTACCATGCTTAATATATATTGAACTACTAGGGGTGATGAGAGGGAGAGGGAGATGGCTCTAATGAGGTACATAAAAGAAGGGAGATGGTGTCAGATTCCCTTGGCCAGTCATGGGCTTGGTAGAGGAATCCATGAACCCCAAGGAACGAGGAAAGCCGTCTATATGGTAAAAAGGAAACAAGTTTATTTCACTGGAAAGAACAAATTCTTGCCAGTGGGTGCAGGCCTGGTAGGGTTTTCACCTTGGTGGGTTACACTGAGGAGAAGCTCAGTGGTCTTTTTCCTAGAGTAGGAAAAATTAGCAAAGATTGGGGTTCAGAGTCATCCTTCCATTTTGCCTTCTAAGGCTTCAGGCTGGGAGATTAAAGGCTAGTATCTGTAAAGGACAATGATTACACCCTAGGCCAAGATTTCTGATTGAATTGCAAGTTTGCCTATGAATAGGTGGGTGGGGCCCCTCCTACCTCAACTGGAGGGTTTTTGAGATTGGGGTCTCTCCAGCCCTCCTCCAAGATCAGGGGACATAATCCAGGATACTGTTTACAGCAGGGGAAGGGGGGTGGGAGAAGGGGAGGAAAAAAGTAAAAAGCTTTAATTAAAAAAAAAAAAAAGGAAGCATCTTATGGGCAAAAACTGCTTTTCTTTCCTATTCCTGATAATTAACATAGTGCCTGCTACATAGTAAATATGTGATGTATACCTGTTTTTGAGTTCTTCATTTTTCTCTGGGAATGCTTGTCTCTGAAATTCTATGATCTGGGGTTGGATGTCAGGAGACCTTCTTATGGGATGAAATTTTCATTTCACACCATTCTTGACCATGCTCAGTCTCTTATTGTGGTCTAAGATTGCTGAAAATAATAGTCTCTCATTTTTAAGAAACATCCTCCAAAACCTTTTGTAATCCTTTTTTTAGTTTTGAAGGGGTTGCTCAAAATCTTTAATCTCAAGTACAATCATGATTGTTTGATAGAACTCTCATATTGCAACTCATTTACAAGGTGAGTGTGGAAAGATTGCTGGAATAAGAATCAGAGTCCTAGGTTCTATTTCTAGTTTTGACATTATATGATATTGGGCAAATAACCTCGGGACTGTCTCCTGGTCTTTTAAAGGAGATTGTAAATCATGGAGTGGTTAAAGCCCTAAAGTAGAATCCATGAACTCCTTTTAAATTCTAACTCTGATATCATTATCTCTATGACATTAGAAAAGCCATATAACCTTTCTAGGAATCACTTTCCTCATCTGTAGAATGAGGAGGGTTGGATGAGATCACCTCCAAGGCCCCTCCTAGCTTTCATTCTCTTGTCTTATGCAAATTGCTTCCAACTTGATCATGATAAATGAACAAAACTCTTTTTAATATGGGTAAGTTAGCTGAGCTTTGGGGCTGGAGAAGCTGTATTAGCTGTGAGGACAAGGTGAAGAACCAGAAAGTAAACCATCTTGGCCAGCTTAAATTTGGCAGAGTAGTAACAGTTGATAGGAAATGGATAAAATCAAGAGATAGACAGGTTTGATTGGCAGTCAGAGAAACTAGGCAGTAGTCAAAAAAAGGCAAGGTAAATTTGGAAAGTTTCAAGGTGAAACATTGTTTAAAGAGCTGAGAAAATATTGCCAAAAGACATCTATTATTTGGTTTTGAGCAAATCTCATTCCTTCTTTAATGGGGGATTAGCAACAACAAACATTTAATGATCTAGATGAAACAAATATAAGTGCCAGGGGAATAAATTTAAGCCAAAAGAAAGAATATCTGTCCTGAAAGAGCTTACATGCTGATGGGGAAAGAAAAAAGGGGGATGAAAAACATAGGGAGGTGGGCAGGATACCCATGGTTGGGGCATAGTGCCATCAATGTCAAAGTGAGAAGGCCACAAAAGTAAATGGATGTTCCCAGATGAGTAGGACAAAGGGAAGTACAAGGATAAAATGGCATCTGACAGATGGTGTTAAAGTCTGGAAAATCAGAATTAAAACTAGGAGAATTCCTCATAGAGGCAATATATATGTGTATAATAAATACTTAATAAAGGCTCATCATGGAAAAAGCACTGGATTTGAAGCTAGAAGTTTTGAATTTAGCCTTCAACTCTACCATTTTCTACCTTTGAGATCTTTTGCAAGCCATTTAATCTTTCTGAGCCTCAGTTTCTACATCTGTAAAATGAATAAGTTGGACTACCTAACAATCTGGTTCTTTTCACCTCTAAATATATTATCTAATAACCATTAAAATAAGGGGAATGACATCTGGAGTTCTTTTAATCTCTGACATGTTGTGATATTGGGCAGGGAAGATGTAAAGTAAGGGACTCCCAGGACCCAGGCAGCTAGCTCCCTTTGATGGATTTTTTATTGTTCCTGCTTTTCCTGTAGGTCTAAAACCACAGAGGTGGTCCTGATACCAAAGAAGAATTCTCTGAATGTTAAAGGGATATGTCCTGATAATTTTTATTCCCTTGAGAACAGAGTATGTTTTAATCCCCATCAGGGACCTTTGTTATTAATATTAAATAGTAGGACTATATATTATAGATGAGTTTCTTCAACTATTCTTACAGATACAACCAAAAATGTAGTTTATGGTGGTAGGATTGTTCCATCATCATCTTCATCATCATCATTTATTAACATTATCTCACATATATACATATATATATACATATATATATATATACATACATACTTTAGGATTATTAAAACACATTCCTCAGAAGAAACCAATGAGATAGTATATTGTATTTTAGATGTGAAAATTGAACCTTAGAAAGTGTCAATGACTTGTTCAAAGTCACAAAAGAATTAAGTCTCATAGTTAGGATCTGAACCTAGATACCTCAATGCAAATCTCTCATATTTTTCCTCACTATAACAAGCTGACCTGTTGGGGTTTCATATATATTTTTTTGGTGAGGCAATTGAGATTAAGGGACTTGCCCAGCATCATTCAGCCACTAAGTGTTAAGTGTCTGAGACTGTATTTGAACTCAGGTTTTCTTGACTTCAATACTAGTGCTCTATCCACTGTGCTATCTAGCTGCCCCATCCATATCTTCCTTAAGAACTAGCCAGACTAGGAAACTAGCTCTCTAATAGAAACAATTTTGCTTCCTTTAAAGTCAACTTCCAACTAGACTAATGTCTCCAAAGAACTTGTTAGTTAATAGCTTTGTTTTTAATAGTTATAAATATGAGATTATTTGATACTTCTCTAAACTACCTTCAAAAGTATATTGAGTGACTTGAAATGAGTTTGAAATTAGACACCTCATATCCAGCTGCTGAAGATTGGTTTGCTTGCTCATTACAACACAATCTGACAATCATTTCTAAAGAGCCTCCTATATGCAAGGCACTGGGAACACAAAGAAAAAACACAGGAGCTTCCATTGTACTTAACTATCAGCTGGGGGTGGATAGAACATGTAAACACATACACACCATAATTTGAGGAGGCAGAGAGGAATACCAACTTGGGGGAGGGGTAGTCTGGAAGTTTTAGATCCTTGAATGAAGCTAATTCTTAGGGGCTGAGATGAGAAATGAGTCTGAACATGGAAGAAAGCATTTATGCAAAGATGCAGGAGTTGAGAGAGAGAGAGATGGCCAGTTCAGAGAGCTGCAAACATGTCTCTGAATGGGCATTCTCTTTATGAATATGTATATGAGAGAGAGAGAGAGCAAGAAGGATATGACTGTGAATTTTGGAAACAGAGATCTAGAATTGCTAGAAATAAATAGGTAATGCCACACTAGTTTCTTCTGCATGTGATTATGTGGCAAAGAGAGCCAAAAAGGACAGGTGGGGAGAACTGCTTAGTATAACTGATTAAGATGGAGATTTCAGAGAAATGTTTTTCTGAAAAAGCAATTGTCTGGTAGTTGACTAAAGCTTCCTCTTTGCTTAAATTATATAAAAGACATATTTCTTCTCCCATGGAATATTCATAATAGTAATCAGCATCTTTCCTAAGAACTTCAACAGATGTGTCTTAATAGGAACCATCCTATTACCTTCTGGAGCCTACAAAAAATTCTCGTGTACATTGATTGCTATAGGAATTGAAATGAACAGGGTACAAAGTAACAGACTTACTAGGCTAGATTTTGACAAGGCTCCACTTTCTGTAATCTATTCCAAATAAAATTCCTGTTGCCCACCTCACAATGCATTCGAGGTTTGACTACATACAATCCATCTTTTCATTTAAAGTAGAATTCAGTAGTAGGAATGAGATAAAAATGAATAACAGAATCAAAGAAATGAAAGAAATCCAAGATGTCATCTAATCCAGATTCTGAATGAAACATGGATTTCCACTATAACATCCCCACCAAGTGGTAATCTAGTTTCTACTTGGTGTCTTCCTTTGACATAGCTACTGTCTTGGTACAGGCCTTCTATTAGCTCATGCCATGATTACTGAATAGCCTGCTGGTGGGTCTCTCTGACTTGAATCTTTCCTCACTAAAGTCTATGATGCACTCAGCTGTCAAGTTGATTTTCCTAAATAACAAGTCAGACCATATCACACACATCCCTATATTCAAACTCCTTCACATTCAATTACTATGGGCTTCCTCTTATCTCTGGGATCAAATATAAAATTATCTAACTGATAAATTCTGAAAAATCTGACCCCTTCCTTTCCAGTTGTCTCATACCTTGAACCTCCCTGTTTATTTCTACATTTCAATGACTCTGATCTTCATGCTTTTTCTTGCAGAAGATATTCCCAATTCCCTATTTTGAGCATTTTCACTAACTGTCCTCCATACCTGGAGCTCTTTTCCTCTTCATCTCTGCTTCCTGGCTTCCCACCTTCTACAAAAGGTCTTTCCTGATACTTTTTAATATTATCATTCTTGCTCAGTTGACTGTATTTGTTTTCCCAATTTATTTCCTCTACATCTTATGTGTGCATAGAAGTTTACATGTCTCTCCCACTGAATTGTGAACTTGTTAATAACAGGGACTGTCTTTTCCTTCCTCTGTGTCTCTTGCACTTAGCACAATGCCTGGCACATAGAGGTTGCTTAATAAATATTAATTTACTGATTTACTCATTTGGGGAATCTATATGTGAGCTCCTTTATTTTTTGAACTGCTTTGATTAGGAGAAAATTTTAACTTATATTGAAGTGAAATATTTCTCCCTGTAATTTCAAAGAATGATGAAGAAGAAACAGTCCCACAGATGCCCAAGGTCACAAAGACAATAAATGGCAGAGTTGGGATTTGGACTGAGGTTCTCTGGCTCTGATGCTTCTTTTTGTGACAAGCAAAATGAAAGAAATCCTATTACTATAATGCATGCAGATAAGTAGATACAAAATATGTAACATGTCATTTTAATTTGTTTTATTAAAGCTTTTTATTTGCAAAACATATGCATAGGTAATTTTTTAACATTGACCCTTGCAAAGCTTTCTGTTCCAATTTTTCCCTCCTATCCCCACTCTTTCCCCTAGATAGCAGGAAGTCTAATACATGTTAATTATGTTGAAATATTTGACATATCAAATATGTGTATACATATTTATAGTTATCTTGCTATACAGGAAAAAGAAAAAAAAAAAAAACCTGAGAAGGAAAACATAATGCAAGCAAACATCAACAGAAAGCATTTTCATGCTATGTTATGGTCCACAATCAGATCCCACAGGCCTCTCACTGGGTGTATATGGCTTTCTTTCTTCATCACTGAACAATTGGAACTGGTCTGAAAAATTTCATTATTGAAGAGAGCCACATCCATCAGAATTGATCATCATATAGTCTTGATGTTGCTGTGTATAATGATCTCCTGATTCTGCTCATTTCGCTCAGCATCAGTTCATGCAAGTCTCTCCAGGCCTCTCTGAAATCATCCTGCTGGTCGTTTCTTACAGAACAATAATATTCCATGACATTCATATACCATAATTTATTCGGCCATTCTCCAATTGATGGGCATATATTCATTTTTCAGTTTCTAGCCGCTACCAAAAGGGCTGCCACAAACATTTTTACTATGTGGGTCCCTTTCCTTTCTTTAAGATCTCTTTGGGATATAAGCCCAACAGAAACATTGCTGGGTCAAAGGGTATGCACAGTTTGATAACTTTTTGAGCATAGTTCCAAATTGCTCTCCAGAATGGTTGGATCTGTTCACAGTTCCACGAACAATGTATCAGTGTCCCAGCCTTTCCACATCCCTTCCAACATTCATCATTATCTTTTCATGTCATTTTAGCTAATCTGAGAGGTGTGTTGTGGTACCGCAGAGTTGTCTTTTCTTGCATTCCTCTGGTCAATAGTGATTTGGAGCACCTTTTCACACGGCTAGAAATAGTTTTAATTTCATCATCTGAAAATTATCTGTTCATATCCTTTGACCATTTATCGACTGGAAAGTGGCTTGAATTCTTATAAATTTGAGGCAATTCTCTATGTATTTTAGAAATGAGGCCTTTATCAGAACTCTTAAATGTAAAAATGACTTCCCAATTTATTGCTTCCTTCCTAATCTTGTCTGTATTTGTTTTGTTTGTACAAAATATTTTTAATTTAATATAATCAAAATGACCTATCTGGTGCAGAACAGGTTGGCTTTCAAAGAGGCAGAGGAACTAGAGACCAAATTGCCAACGTTCACTGAATTGTTGAGAAAACAAAGGAATTCTAGAGAAAAACCAAACAAATCAACAAATATAAACTATCTATTTGTGCTTTACTGGACTGTAACAAAGTCTTCAATTGTGTAAATTCTAAGAAAATATGGCAAATTCTCAAAGAGACACAAATACCAGATCATTTTACTTGTCTTCTGAGGAACTTGAATATAGGTTAAGAAGCAATATTTAGAATGTGAAAATTAATTGATTTAAGATTGGAAAATGAATGCAACAAGACTGTTTATTGTCACCAACACATCAAGTGGAATGTCAACTTGAATGAGTCAAAAGCTAGAATTAAGATTGCTGGGAGAAATATCAACAATTTTAGATATATAGATGATACCATTCAGATAGCAGAAAGTGAAGAGTAATTAATTAAAATGCTTCTTGAAGATGGTGAAAGATTACTGTGTAAAAGTTGGCTGGAAATTTAACAAACAAATTACCCTCACGCTAAGATTTTGGCAACTATTCTCATTACTTCTTGGCAAATAGACAAAAAGGAATGGAAGCACTTTTAGATTTCATATTTTTCAGCTCAAAGCTCACTGGAGATGGTGACAGCAGTCATGAAATTAAAAGAAGCTTACTCACTGGAAGGAAAGTTATGACAAATCTGGACAGCATACATTACTAAGCAGACACCACGTTGCTGACAAAGGTTTGTGTAGTCAAATCCATGGTTTTTCCAATGGCAATGTTGGCTATGAAAGTTTGAATATAAAGAGAGAGATTGATGCCTTTAACTTGTGCTCTTGTAGAACATTTTTGAGAATCCCTCAGACAGCAAGGTCAAATCAGCAAATACTTAAATTAATTCAGACTATCTACTAGACGGTCAAATACTGAAGTTTAAAAACTTTGGCTGCATAATGAAAACTTGGGATTCATTGGAAAAGATCCTGATGCTGAGAAGCATTGAAGGCAAATGGAAAGGGGGATGGCAGAGGATGAAATAAATAGATATCATGAAAACAATGAACATGAATTTGGACAGACTTTAAGAGATGGTGGATAGAAGTGCCTGGTGTGCCCTTTATGATCCATGGAATCATGAACAGCAACTTTCTGACTACAGGCCAAGCACTCTGTCATCTAGCTGCCTGACATACAATTAGTTTTATCATATACTTTATTCCTAATAACTATCTGAGATGAATATTAAGTGAATGGAAAGTTTGAGAAGGGCTTGTGGGGAAAGGTAATGTAGTTTATAGAGGAAACCGTAACTGAATGGAGAGAAAAATAAAAAAAGGGATACAAAAAGAGAGGTGAGAGAACGCCAAATTTCATGTACTTTCTAATTGTCTTTGTCAAGTTTTATTTTCTTCTAATCCTGTATTTCTACCTAAATTTTTTCTATATGATTATTTCTTTCCCTTTTTTTCTAGAAGGTTAATTTAATTTAATTTAATTTTTGAATAAGTAGAGAAAGATACTTTATTAAAAAATATATATACATATGACTATAATGAAACATAGTAAAAATGGACACTGCACTCCAGAGCCTACATTTCTGTTGTTGCTAAAGCAAAGACATTTAATGAAATAACATTTTTAAAAAGGTAGCAACATAATGTTTTCTCCATAAAAGTTGTATTTATTCTTTCACAAATGCATACATCATCACTTAAAAGGACAGGCTCTTTTAGGGAACATGTGTGGAATGGAACACAAAAGGGAATATATTTATGACCAAGGAATATGTATGGAGGGACACTTTGTAAGGAACATGTGTATCCATAAGACATTCATGTGAGTATACACATTGTGAACATAGCAGGCCAAAGACACTCAAATTAAGTGTAATTCACAACTGTTGTTACAGGGTCATTAATGATTTATGCATGGATCCCTCTTGGTCTATTTCCTGATGGTCTGATGTAGTTTATAGTATTTTTTAAAAATAGAAAATTCAATTCCTCCTTGCAAGGCATGTAGTTTCTCCCCAGTATATAGATGTGGCATGTAATCTCTGTGAGGTTTGAACTCTGCTTAGAAGGTTAATTTTAACCATAGTAGTCACACCTGCAGGGGGATGTGGACCGGAAGGTTTGGGGATACACACACACACACATACACACACACACACACACACACACAAATCTACCAGAATATGCACATATTTGATTACAATATGGTATCAATAAATCAGAAAAGTTTGTATCATTTTGAAAAACTGATGTTTTTTTTTTCTTTTCCTAGATTTATTGATTGTCAAGCTGGAAGGGAAATCAGAGGTCATCTAGTTCAACCTATTTATTTTATATATGAAAGGACTGGGGCCCAAACAAGTTAATTTTTCAAGGTCACAGAGATAGTAGTACATCAGGGACTAGAATTCAGATTTCCTGACACCTACTCCATTGTTCTTTCCTTTCCAACAGGCTGCCTCTGTGTTGTTTTTTTTTTTTTTTTTTAATCTTTTCCCCTTATATTAGTTAAGAGAAATAAGCATACTTATTGCTTTTGCAATATTGCTATGAATTATTTAGCCAAGGAATAGCCAGCAGAGGCATGGTAGGGAAAATTGTCCATAAACCTTGCAAAGATGCAAGTCAACCTACCATCAGACACACAATCATCATTAATTTTAATGAGATAGGGGAATGAGCAATACAGCAAGAGGAGAATGTGTCTCCCTTTCCAACAAATGCAGTAGGCATGGGGGATTTTTACTAGTGTGCTTAATCCATATCAGAGCTTTTCATCAATATCAGTAGACCTCATAATCATCATTAATTGATCCAAAGGAAAAAAATATTTTTCTCCCTGCAGTTTGCATAAGAAACCAGCCTGGACCATGAGGAAGGGAGAATTGTTCCAATATTGCAAATTTCTGCCTTTTTTTTTTCTAGTCTCACAGATTAGCACAATCGAAAAGAGTAATTCAGAGTCTGTACTTTAAATCCTCATCCTTACATAGGGCATTACAGTGCAAATTATTGATCTGGTAGCTGAAGTCTGGCACATCACTTTTAGGACTAATTGAAGAAATAGTGTTGAGGTAATCATCCAAGGCAATTTAGATTACACAATGAGAAAATATACAAAAAAAATCTGTAATACTAGTCTTTCATGAAACAATTTATGAAAACTAATAAATAAAACCAAATATAAACTCCTCTGTTAGTTTGTAAACCCTTTACAACCCTGCCCTAACCAACATTTCTAGTCTCGTTGGATATCATTTGCTCCTGAGCAGTCTGTGACCCAGTTTAACTGGCTTTGTCTCTATTGATCAGCATTTAGCATAAGGCCTGGCATATATAGGCCTTTAATAAATGTGTGTTGTATTATTGTCTTGTGTTTTGTTGTTTTGATCATGTACATTTCATCTCCTATCCCTATGGTCCAAAGTAATGCAAAGAATGCATAGAATCTAGCCCTTCTTATCTCTGCCTCAGAGAATACCTCTCACAAAGTCCCAGTTCAAACACGTTCTTCTCCATGAAGCTATTCCTGATTCTGCCCAGTGGTTAGTGACTTCCCTTCCATGAAATTACCTACTCTTTATTTACTCACTTTATATTTATACTGTACATGTTTATATACTTATTGTATCCTCTATTAAAATCGTAAGCTTTTGAGTACTGATCTATATTTTTTATAATTGTGTCTCTAGTATCTAGCACATAGTTGGCTAAATAAATATATTCTTAAATAGTTACATGAATAGAGATATATAGATACATAGAAATAGGAAAAAAATAGAGTATACAAAGTAAACAGATGGAAAAGAAAAGAGACAGACTGCATTAAAAGAAAGCGTGTTTTTAGTTAGTTGATATGTGTTTATTTGATGCTTACTATGTATCACGTACTGCTAAATGATGGGAATACAAAAAGAGGCAAAAATAGTCGCTATCTTCAAGGAGTACACCCTACATCAATATTTCTAGAACTAGGATTTAACACTGGTTCTTTTGATTTCAAGAACAATGATTATTCAATTCTATCATACTGTGAATTTGAGCCAGTCCCTTAGCCTCTATGGACCTCAGGTTTTCTAGATGTGAAAAAGAAAAATGTAGGATGGGATGATCTATAAAGTTCTCCAGCTCTAACATTCTATGGTTCTAAGATATAATTGGTTTTCAGGATATGATGATCAACAGTGACTCCCCTTCTCTCCAGCTCTAATGTTTTATGATTCTAAGGTATAATTGATTTTTAAAATTAATGTTCTATGTTTATAGATACATGTAGTGATATATATTATCAAAAATAGATCTTGCTGATCAATTCTGGGAGGCATGACTCTCTTCAACAATGAAATGTTTCAAACCAGTTCCAATTGTTCAGTGAAGAAAGCCATATACACCCAGAGAGAGGGATATAAAATGTGGACCACAACATAACATTTTCATGTTCTCTATTGATATTTGCTTGCATTATGTTTCCCTTCTCAGATTTTTTTTCTTGTAGATCCGACTTTTCTTGCACAGCAAGATAACTGTAAAAATATGTATACACATATTCGATTTGTCAAGTATTTTAACATAATTAATATGTAGTAGACTTCCTGCCATCCAAAGAAGGGGTGGGGACTAGGGGAGAAAAATTTGTAATGGAAAGCTTTGCAAAGGTCAATGTTGAACAATTACCCATATATATGTTTTGCAAATAAAAAGCTTAATAAAAAAAGTAGATCTTGCATAATAGTTAATTAAATCAACAAGTACTTGTTAAGTACCTTCTACATGCCAGGAATATGCAAAGAGAAACATGAAATAGTTTGTGACTTTAAGAAACTTATATCCATTTTAGGATAATGGCATCTATACGTTTCAGTGAATACAAAACACATACAAAGAAAATACAAGGTTATTTTTTCCCTTCTTTCTAGCACTGGCAGCTATGGGAATCAGGAAAATAATCTCTTGAAGAAGATGGTGCTTTAATTGAAGCTTGAAGGAAACTAGAGAGTACCAGAGGCACTGGTATAGAGGGAAAGAATACCAGGCATTCAAGACAGCCTGTGCATATCATGGAGATGTCAGATGGAATGCATGTCTTTCATGAGAAATACCAAGTGAAGGATGGAGGAATCATTATTGAAGTTTAGGGTTGTGTTGTATTTCAATATGATGCCATCTATTGAAATAGTATCTAACATCCAGATGATTATTTGAAAAAAGCATTCTAAGAAAATATTAGAGAAAACTGTCATGTTGGGGCCCAATCACGGCTCACAATCATACAAAAGACATAGGCAGATGTTTAAAATAGAAAAAGGTTATAAAAAGTATTTTTTAAGAAAATTAGTAAAACACACTTCATTGATTTTTAAATACACAAAATGAAAGCATGTAACATCTGTTTTTTTTTCTTTTTAAAATTGTCAATAAAGACATTCATATTAAAATCTTCATATTTTATCTAGTTATAAATTGTCTCATATATCCCATGGGTTTACAGTCACTTAATCTTCAAGCCCCCCCTCCTAATACATATCCAGTCAATTTTATAAATACTCTGAGAAAACCACTTAACCTCTCCATGATTTGATTTTCTTATATGTAAAATGGAAGTAATTATACTTTCACTACCTAATTTAGAGTGTTATAAAGAAAATGTTTTATAAACCTTAAAAAGCCATATAAAAATAAAAATAAGTAGTTATTGTTATAACTCCTCCTCCTCCTTGTCCTCCTCCTCCTCCTCTTACTACTACTATTACTACTATAGTAAATATACTTTCTCTTGCTTACACACACACACACACACACACATACACACACACATGTTTGTAATATATTCTTAAATATTCTTAGTCTCCCTTCCTTGCCTCATACTCTAGATATATCTAACTTACTTTATCTCATCTTTAATTCATCCCTTTCTTTTCTCTAGAACTATCATCCTGATCTCCTGATTTTGTCTCCAGTTCTGAATGGAAAACCCTAGTTTTCGAAAGTGATGTCTTTCCAATGCTTCCTGATTATCAGCTCCCTAAATATTAATTTGGTCCATGAACTGCTCCATTGCAGACCACCAGAGAACATTCCCTGGTAGCTTATGATAATGTGAAGAGCAATTTTTATTCTTTTGTGATATTCTAGTAGAAACAGTCAGATGAATTAATTCTTGTTTATTCTCATCTTGGGTTTTGAGAATGAATTTTTTGTTCTTATTTCATTTCCCATTACAATTTTAGTCACACATACACACAATGAATTTTTTGTTGTTGTTGTTCAGAATTGGAATGCAGAATACGTTCTGTGAATTATGAAAGCAATTCGCTGTAGTCAGTGTGGCTATTTTCTCCAGGAACAACAAAACCTGACAACTGCCCAAAGCAAACACCCGTCATTGAATTCCTTGACTCAAAAGTGCCAGTCTTCTCTTTAGGGGCCTTTTTGTCTCATTTCAAGGATGATTGGAATAGAAAATGCAGATGCTATAGTAGAATTTACCAAGCCTGGCAGGGGAAAAAATGCTCTATAGTATGTTATACATTAAAAAAAAAATAAAACAGACACACACACAAAACAATAAAAAAGGATAAGGTTTTAAAAGTTGCCAGCCAATGTTTCCTTAACGAAGTTTGAAGTAGCAAAATGTTATTTCTATACACTGAAGTTAGTATCAAAAGATGTAAATATGTGGCATCCTATGCCTTTATAATATATAACATTAAGAACACTGGAGGCAGATTCAGGAGACCGTGATCATAGATAGATAATTGGAGGAGTTCTCAAAGGTAATTTAGTCTAATCTTTTCATTTTACAGATAAAAAAACAAAACAAAACAACAACAACAAAAAAAAAAACAGCTAAAAGTTATAAATGACATGTCTAAGGTTATATAGGTAGAGGTAGAATTCAAACACATATCCTCTGACTCCACAGCCTATTTCTGGTGTCTAATAAACATGTTTCGTGGTTGGCATGGATATATGTGATTTGGGATCTGGCCTACTCTGGGGAGAGCAAAAGGACAGAGGAGAGTTTACACATACAAGTTTCCTCTTTGCTTCAGTTCTGTCAGGTATTAGTTGAATGACTTTTGGTAGATCTCAAGTCTCTGGGGCTCACTTAGTCTTACTAGATATACTGGGTCTATCATATAGTGTAAACTTGTTAAGAATGTTATGTAGTAACTGGCACGTAATAAGTAATTAGTAAATATTTGTTGGTTGGTTAATTAATTTGGGTAAATTTGTTTTCTTTTAAAGAATTTAAAGGTCTCTTTTTTCCAGTGAAGTCCCAACCATATAAGCCCAAGAGGAGAGACAGACAGAGACAGAAAGAAAGAGAGAAAAGAGGGAGAAGATGAAGAAGAAAAGAAGATGAAGATGAAGAAGCAGAAGAACAGAAAGAAGGAATGAAGAAAGAAAAGGAGCCTTAATAATATATATGTAGATATTAAATATCTATCTCTAATTGTATCTATATTTATATAAATATCTATCTATCTATGAAATTTAAAAGATTCATGGACAAGAAAAAGTTTTGGTACTTTTTGAGTTAAAACATATATGCGTATATGTTTGTGTACATATATATTTAA
>JAJPUD010005861.1:33138-67583 GCA_023553655.1 Myrmecobius fasciatus
TCTCTCTCTCTCTCTCTCTCTCTCTCTCTCTCTCTCTCTCTCTCTCTGTCCTTCTGTCTGTCTCTCCCTGTCACTGTCTGCCTATCTCCCTCTCTCTTTCCCATCTATACACGAAACACTTCAGTCACTAAAGCAAAATGCTAGTTTAAAGGCTCTTTTTCAGCAAGTTGTCTTCCATGAATGTATCAAAATCACTAAAGTTTTTTGAAACCCATCACAACATCTATAACTTTATTCAAAAACCCTCTCTGGTCATTAATATAAAATGAGACATAATATAATAAGTTGTAAAGGTATCTTGGAGAAGTTCTAGTACAGAATCTAAGGTGAGAGATTCCCTGAGTATGGTAACATCCTCTAGATGCCCTGCTTTGCAGATGATATCTTGATGGTTCCTTTAATACTGGAATAATGAAGAACTTCCTGAATGAGTTTTAGATGCTGAGAGAGGTTTGGTCTAATCCACAATGCAATTAAATTGACAAACTATAAAAGTCAACTATCTAGGAGTGTATTGGAACCAGTTCAAACTAATTCCTGAAAGCTGATTTTTAAATTTTCAGTGTGATTATTTATGCCTTAAAAATCAGCAAACGGGGGCAGCTAGGTGACACAGTGGATAGAGCACCAGCCTTGAAGTCAGGAGGACCTGAGTTCACATCTGACCTCAGACACTTAACACTTCCTAGCTGTAACACCCTGGGCAAGTCACTTAACTTCAATTTCCTCAGCAAAAACAAAACAAATCTCTCTCTCTCTCTCTCTCTCTCTCTCTCTCTCTCTCTCTCTCTCTTTCTGTATATATATCAGCAAATGTTACAAATAAAGGCTGATTTGTTAATTGCCTAGTCTTAAAGAAGTAAAAAGAAAATGTTAGAAATCCAGATAAAATTGTGTCAAGTGCACATTTATCTTTGTGGAGTACTGTTTGGTTAACATTTACCAGCACATCTCTGTCTATATCTCTTATAAGCAGTGTAAATGGACAATGATGGACAATGATTTAGGGCCAAAATTAAACAGGAGATGGAGATCAGGTGGATTATTTTAGGAAAATTGCAAAGTTCTGATACTTCTTAAAGCAAAGACCCATTTAAAATGTTAGTATTCTACCAATGCTGTTATGACTTCAAGTCTGAGAATTCTATAGTATCTAAAGAATTAAAAAATAATATTAGTCAGGAATTGATATTGGATATGTGTAGGTAGTAACATATAAAAAATTAAGAGCCATGAAGAAGAACCAGAATAAAGAATTCTATCAGCAAAAGGATATTTTTGATAAAAAGATGAGATAGTTATATTGCCAGAACAAGAGATATTTACTGATACCCTTATATCAGGAAAAATTAAAAAAGGCCCCTAGCACTCTGGATTGACTTTCTGAGATGAATTTATAGGAGAACAAAGATTGGTGTCTTGAAAAGATTCGAATCTACATCATTAGAGAGAAAGTCTACATTACTGAGATCATACAATGTTTTTGAATGTAAATCTTTACAAAGTGCTTTTCTTATAATATCTGAATTAGTTTGTGCAAGTATATCCTTTTTTTGATATAAAAAATTCTTTTATAATCTAACACCAATCTAACTTCCTTGGCTGATTTTGCCTTACTCCTCTTCACGCAATTTGTGTTTCGGCCTAACTGGATTATTTATTATTCTACATGCACAACATTCATCTCTTGACTCTGTGTATTTGCAAAGATTGTCCTTGTGCTTGAAATTCTCATTTTCCTCACCTTCTTTATAGAATCTCCAGCTTTTTTCAAAGATTAGATCTAGTACCACCTCATACACAAGGCCTTTCCTTAATCCCATCAATTAATATTGCTTCCTACCTTATAAATGACTTTGCATTTACTTCAGATACATATTTTGCATTCACAGAAAAGTAATTACAAATAAGAAGTCACTTCTTAAATATGAACTAAGTCTGTGTGTCTGTTCTTTTCCTTGTGTTGAATTTAAGATCTAGGAAGGCAGGTATTTGTTTTCACTTTTTTTATTTTTTAGTAGTTTTAGTGCCTGTCATTATATCTTAGACTAGCATTTATATAGTGCTTTAAAGTTTGCTAAATGCATAATTTCTTATTTTATTTGATTCTTACAACAACACTGGTAGTTAGTGCTATTATTATTTCTGTTTTTCAGATGAGGAAACTGAGACAACAGTGGTTAATTGGCCACTTAGGGTCACATAGCTAGTAAGAATTTGAGGATGAATCCACTCAGGGATTCCCGTTTCAAGTCTAGTACTCTAGTTGCCTCCATTTGCTAAACTGAATTAGATTAATATCCCCATTTTACATATGAAAAAACATGATTCCAGAGATACTGTTCATGATCACAAAATCTGCCAATATTAGAAACTGAATTGAAATTAGAAATGTCCAAATTCTTTCCACTTTATTCTCATATTCATAAAGTTGTTTAAAAATATTTCCAAATGGTATCCAGTAAATTTCAACCATTCTGCCTGGTGATAGGGGTGGGGGTGAATCATACATTGAAGAATAACACTTGGCATTTATGCCGCCCAGGATAATTATTAATTAGGTCATCTTTAAAACAGCCCCTGCAGTGACATAATTAATAGTATAGTAGTAAAACAGTGCTCAAAATAATGAAACTAAGGTTAAGTGACTGGCCTGTGGCAACTTAGTAAGTCAAGGGTATATCTACTTCAAAGTCATGGGGAATTGAATAAGACAACCATAAAATGCCAGGATACAATACCTTCCTATGCTGGCTTTAGTCATCTATCTGATCTGGGTATGGAATTAGATTTATTTTAAGTATTTTACTTAAAGAGAAACTCATACATGAAAAGAAATCTCTTAAAGAGATGCCAGTATATTAAAAGTAGCTTTAAAAATGGTTAGGTTTATGCTATTATTAGAAGCAAGAGAATGACTTAGTAGAAGTCTATTTCTGATTTCAAACCCAGGGGAGCCTAGAGAGCTGGAACAGCATTAATAATAATAGCTAACATTTATATAAAGCATTAAGATTACAAAATGATTTACATATATTAAGTTTGATGTTGATCCTTTTCAATATTGAGAAGTAGTTACTATTATTATCTTCATTTACAGATGTGGAAACTGAGGCTGACAGAAGTTAAATGACTTGCCCAGTGTGGTCACCTAACTAGAAAGTGATTGAGTCTTCTTTAATGTAAAACACTCTTTTCCCTAACCACATTGCATTAATCTCATGTGAAATGGGAGGTAAAGACTAGTGAGTAAAGGAAGGAATTTGAAGTTAGACTTTTCTTTAGATATACCACATTAGAATTGTTGAAGATCTTAGAGATGATTTAGTATCACACTTTCAAATTCATTGTAGTGAAAAGAACATTTTATTTGGAATCATAGCTCTTGATTATTATTTATATGATATCATGCAGCAAAGGTACCCTCTCTAGGTCTCTTTTCTTGTCCTATAAAAAGGATGGGTTGGACAAGATAGTGTCTTTTTCACTTTTAAAATACACCATTCTGTTGACAAAGTCAGGATTTGAACCCATTACTTTACCTAATCCTTTACACTTCCTTAATCAGCATTGCTAGTTGCAATAGAAGGTTCAGAATTCAGCAGTTTATTCATTGATCTCCTCTCATCTGTCCCCACACCATCCTACTTTCCACAAAGATATCAAAATGATTTTCCTAAAGGACAGATCTAACCATCCTCTCCCTTAATAAATGCTTCTTATTGAAGTCCTATTTTTTTTTCTTCCCATTTGTGATTAGGCTCTTGTTTGCTGGGTATTTTTTTTTTTGTTTATATCTTGAGTTCCTTTACTTTTCTTAAGATATTATTCCATTCCCTTCTACAGCTTCTTTTGGTTGCCAAATAGTCTTCTTATTCTAGTATCCTTTCCTTTATATTTGAAGGATTTGTTGTTATTTTATGTCCAATTTAACCACTACATGTCTTATAATTTGAAGCTATATATTTTTGTTTGGTTGTTTTTGTGTGTGGGTTTTTTTTCCTTCTAGGAGAGTGAATACTTTGGTGCTTTATTTTGTGTATTCAAAGGTTCTGGAAAGTTTCTTTATATTTTTTTCCATTAGGGTATTAAGAATTTTTGACAGGTCATATACTTTTGGGAAGCCTATGATTCTTAATTATCTCTGTACAACCCATCTTTGAGAATAATGATTTTTTCCTCTTTATAGAGAAATTTTGTTCTTTTTGCTTCTTTGTCTTGTCATTCATTTCAATGATTTTTTAAAATTTCCAATTACTTGTGCTCTCTTTAGCTTCCTTAGAGAGACTTTCACTATGAATTTGTTTTTCTATGCTATTAATTATTTCTGCTGTATGCTTCATATCAGTTGTTCCTTCTGAAATTTCAAGATTCGTATTTCCCTCTTGAACCATGCAGGAATATCCCATTGAGGTTCTGTGTTGTTATGGGAATGCTTGGGTTTGTGTCTTTTATGAAATGTTGCCACAATGTCTTTTTTTCTTATAATAGTTAGGACATCTGTAGTCATTTAAATGGCTAGGTTTCATCTTCCTTCTGTTTTAATCTCTTCAATATCCATTTGCTTTCTTGTGTGCTAGGTTTTTAGTGTTTTTTTTTTTTTCCTCTTAAGATCTTTGGTAGTTTTTGTGTTTTCCTTATTGTTCACATTCTCATTCTTTTCCCTTTGCGGGAAGGTCTTCTTTAAGAGGCTAGACCTCAAGCGTTGTCTCAGTTTGTTCCTGTATTGGGGAATTCAATTTTCATTGTATTTAGTTCCTAATCAAAAAGTCCCATAGTCTTGACTCCCTTACTCCAGTTTCCTCCATTCTTTAGTATTCTGACTGAGCTGAAACTGCCCCAGGAAGATTGTATTCTCACTCTTCAATAGTTCCCCCTCCTCTGCAAATTGCTAGACAGAGTTAAGATTAGCTGATGGTTTTCATAGAATGCTGGGATGAGGCAAAGGACAGGCTGAGCTAGCTCTTGAAGTTGAAACAGAAATTGCTGAATGGATCCCAGAGCACATGCTAGTGGGTTGGGTTGTATACCAATGCATTGTATACATGCATGGAGATAAAACATGGAGATTGGAGAGATGAGGGGTAGTGTTGAGTGATCTGGTTATGGATAGATTAGTGTTTTCCACTGTTGATTTATGAAATTGTTACTTTCTAAAACTTTTTGTTTTCTTGACTATAATTGCTCTATATCTGCCACATGATTCCTCTTTTAGAGGAATTTTTGTTCAGAATAATAAAGAAGCAGAAAAAGAAACCAGAGAAAATGTCTTAGTCTTCCATCATGTTGGGTATCATTACCTATTAAGTGGATTCAAAAATTCAACTCAATAAACATTTATTAAGCACATTGTGCTAAATACTAGGGATAAATAAGAAAAAAGAAGGAATCTTCCTTCAAAGATTTTTTAATTTAATGTGGGAAACAACATCTGAAACTGGAATGTGTGTTTGTGTGTGTGTGACAGAGAGAGAGAAAGACAGAGAGAGACAGAGACAGAGAAACAGAGACAGAGAAACATACAGAGACAGAGAGACAGACAAAGAGACAGAGGGAGAGAGACGGAGAGAGAGACAGACAGACAGACAGACAGACAGACCAGGGTTATATCCAGTACAAGGGTGTTTTGTTTCTTGATGAAGAAACCATACAGAGATGTAGATGCAAAGCAGAGTAAGCTGGAAGTCCCAAGTCTGTACTCTATAAAGGAAGGCTTTGGAAGAAGTTTAATACCCTACTCTTCACCTTCCAGTAAAAGATGGTAGATGGTAGAAGATGGCTAAGGGAGGTGGTGTATAAGACTTGAGTTAGCAGCATGGTCATGGGATTAGAAGTAATCATTTTATCCTGGGAGGGACATTTTTTTTTTTTCTGTGGAATTGAAACTATGGAGAGTAACAGATACAGAGTGAAATGAGTGTGTGGCAACCTCAGAATTAGGAGAGCCTAAAATGAAATTTTATTTCTGAAATTATTGACTGTATGTCCCAGAAAGGTCATTTTTCCTCTCAGTGTCACCAGGTAACTCTGAGATGATAAATTGCTTAAAAGTTGCCTTTTAGCATTAGTGAAGAGAATTTCCTCAGTGGGAGATACTTATACAGATAATGCCAGTGATCCAAACCAATCCTTCCCCCAAGGGAAAGAGAAAAAAAGGGATGACAGAAAGAACATTGGATTTGGAGTTGGACAAATTAGTTTTCAATCTTGGCTTCACTATTTTTTGCTGTATGTGTAAACTTGGGCAAGCTGCTTAACTACTGGATTTTAGTTTCTCCATCTGCAAAATGTGAGGATTAGGCTAGATGATTGCTAAAGTACCTTCCAGGTCTAAATTCTGTTATCCTATTCTACTCTAAATGATCAGCTCAATCTTTGTTAATAGGAACTCTCTTTAAGCAGCCCTTCTAGGAGAAGGGATCTGTGTAACTTTCAAATGAACAATCCGGATTTATCATATATTGTGTATCTGACGTTAGATAATATGGGGAGCAGAAGGAACATATAATATCTATTTTATATTCTCAAAGATCTTAGCAGTGTAGCTGACAAAAATCTTAACATAGGAAAAATTAAATCACAAGAGAAGGGTTATATAGCAATAATGCAAGGGGTTACAAGGCAGGACATAATGAATTGCTAAAGGATTTTTATGAAAATGCTATACATTCAGTGGAAAGTGAAAATCTTGTGGGTAAATCACTTCTCTCTGTTTCCTCATCTATAAAATGGACACATATGCTTCTCTAATGTAACTCACAGGACTGTTGTAAGGAAAACATTTCATAAAAGTTAAAGCAATATCAAATATAAGGGGCTTTTGTTTGTTAGCAGTAGTAGAATAGGGAAAAAACTTAAGCTGTTTATAAATTTCTTAAGGACAGTGGTTATGTTCTTTACCTTTTTTTTTTCTCTTTTAGGAGTTTTGTAATAGGGGCTAGAAAAAGCATCTGTGACTTTTCTCAGTATAGGAAATTTCCTCCTCCAACTCAGCTTCCAACTTGTCTATGGTATTTCTAGATAATTGTCTGAGATACATAGATACATAATTGTCTGTGATTTGTCAAATCAATGAGCATTTATTAAGAGCCTTTATGTGTCAAGCACATATACTAAGTATATATCAAATGAACTTATGAAGTCTCAGAAGCTAGATTTGAACTCATATTTTCCCAATTTCAAGTCTAGTTCCATGTTTCTTACATGTATGTATTTGCATGTAAATTTTAAATAAATATTTTTAATGAATGACAACATGTCATTTTATATAGGTGAAAAGAAGAGAAAGGAGAAGAACACTTCCCAGGACCATGGACTTTAGTAATTAGAGGTAGTCTATGGAGCCAGATCAGAGTTGCCTTTTATGCCTGGATGAGTGCTGTGGGTCTCTTAGCAGATATGTAATGAAATAGAAATGAAAGAATTTGGTGTTTTGGTACAATATGACAAACCCAGAAAGGTTCTCTTGGTCCTCTCAAACCTATAATCACAGTAGCAGGTGGTCCTGTGTTAGTGACAGAAGAAATAGTTTCTGGCTTCTTCTGTCTTCAGTTCTCTAGATAGCATTATATGATTCTGAAACCTAAAGTGACAAGTGGGAAAGGACTGACCTATATGTACTCCAGTATTATGGCACTTGAACCTAAGAGACACTTAGTATAAGGGGATTCAACTTTGATGTACTTTCCTAATCTTAGTTAAATGATTATCTACCCCTGCCCATTACCAGGCTTAGAGGTGATCCTGTGAGTTTTAAAGGCCTGGAAATCCTGGACCCAACAGTGTTAATTATATAGTGGCAGAAAAGGAATCCTTATCAAGTCCTAATAGAATTAGAACTGTAAAGAAACCTTAAAGGTCATGAAGTCTGATCCCTTCACTTTACAGAAGAAGAAACTGAGGTTGAGAGAAATAAAGTGACTTGTCCAGGTAATAGAATTAAGTCTTCATGATTCCAAAGCCCAGTACTCTTAGAATCTTAGAATATATAGCTTCTGAGGAGAAATTTAACTTGAGCCTGGCTATTTTATCAAAACACACATTCTTTATATAGAAGGGTAATAAATTCATTAACATCTCCCCATTGCATTGCCTCTCTATTATGGATTTTAAAGTATTAGAATTTTTAAACCGAAAGTAGCAAACATCCAAAAAATAACATTGCTTTAATACAAAGTAATGATTCCCTAATGGTAGACTTTCAAGCAAGGAAGCAAATTACTAGAGGCAGGGGATATATTTCAGAGCTTACCACCACACCCCATATTGCCAGCTGTCTGATTAAACTAGATAGGCCACAATTGGGAGATGGGAGGGGGTGTGGGATAAAGATTCTGCATACTGTAATAGGTAACCAGTTCTATATCTGCCCACACAAGGTACCAGTCTGGAGTTGAAAGATGCTTCCAAAATTTTGCATCAAACCCTATACCTTAACCTTGAAAATCTCTTTCCCTTTTAATACCTAGCTCCCATTCAGAAATTTGTTTTGGTGTGCCCAGCCCATTAGTATTCTACAAGTATGCATGAACTTTGGGGGAGAAAAATCAATTTTAAAATAACATTTTCAGAATTAAAGTCTTCAAATCCCCTATGATGGCTTGAGATGCCACAGAGGAAACGCCAGCACCACTCTTTACCAAGAAGCTAAATAGCATAAGCTACACCCCACCCCCTGAAAATTCAGATATTTCATTCCATATTTGACAGTCCGTGAACTCTTCTGCTCCTCCACAGGCGAGATGAGGAATGATTTATAGAAGCACAGCAGAGGCAATTATTAATTCACATCAAACTAAGCTTTTCGCTCCCTTTCCTTTCTTTTTTCTCTGTTCACTCCTACTTAGTCCTTTTTCTGGTCTTAATCTTTTCCTATCCTAGCTGTTTCTGCAAGTCTCTCCCCATAATAATCTTCTCTGTTTAAAGTATATTCATTCCTTTGCTGCAGTTAGCTCCTAAATACTCTATTCGTTACTTTACTCAGGCATCATGTCTGAAGCTTCTTTCCACCCTGTGCTATCATTCATGCTGCTGTTCCCTTCATTGCACCTCTCATTAGTGCTTTCCTTTTTGCATTCCATAGATATCTGGTTGGCAATGAATATTCCAGGCTGTCCAAAATCTGGTACCACCCTTTTCCTCAAGCTAAGAACTCTAAGCTTCAGCTGAACTAGGCTTCTTTCTGTATCTTTATCCAACACTCTCCCCTCCCCCAGACATGTGCTATGATGTCTTGCCTCCTTGCCTTTGCTTCTTTGTTTAGGGAAGCTAAATAGATCACTGGACCAGGTCAGGAAGATCTGAGGTCAAATCCAGCCTCAAATACTTATTAGCTGTATGAAAACAAGCAACTCATCTAGCCTGATTGCTTCAGTTTCATCACCTGTAAAATGAGCATAATAATAGCACTTTCTTCACAGAGTCGTCAGGATCAGATAATATTTCTAAAGTGCCTGACATAGAGTAGACACTTAGTGCATTTTCCCTTCCTAATTGCATTTTCAAATTTCTGTTTCTCCACAAAACTTTTTGCTGCTTGGACTTCACATAGTATTTCTTATGAATCAAGTGTATTATATATATGTATAATATGTGTATATATATGTATATATATATATATATATATAATTTTGGTGTATCAATCCTTAGATTGTAAATACCATAAAGGAAGGTCTTGTATGAATAACATTTTTGTAGTTAAAATGATATGTCATATACTTCCAATGCATGCTTTTTGGGTTGTCACAATATTTATTAAATATAAAGACTTGAAAGATAGTCATTACACTTGAGAATTTGACATTTTTGCCATCATGCCCCCTTCTCTTTTTTTCTTTTCATTCTCTCTTATCCTTTCATTTTATTGGGTCATTTATCCTTTGCATCCTCCCAACCTCTCGTAACAAACATTGTTTCTGCCAAACCAATTTACTATATGCTGACTACTGCACTGGAAACACTAAATCAGACTTACATTCATTGATGCATAGAACCACTATTAGACTGTGCAATTATCTATTCAACAATACAAACATCATTCCCTTGAGGAACAAACCAGCCGCCTGATTCCTAAAGGTCCCAGTAAATATGTCTCAGACTGGTGCTCTTGACAAGGTTCCCTTTCTGCCCAGCCAGAGACTGCATGTCTTCCAGTAAGGCAGTGCTCTGTGAAGCCTCCATCAATCAGCAGTTCTCTAGAGAAGGCAGGATGCTCAAATCTTCAAGTGTGGGGATTGCTGGAGTTAGTTCTGGTGGCCACCCAGAAGCAGGTGGATAGCTGGGGCTTCCAGTGAAATTTTATGGTTCTGGCTAAGGGTGTTTACAGATTATATCCAAGTTCTGAATGGTGATTATGCCCATTGTTGCAGTCACCAATCAATGGTGAATAATCACCTATCTATAATGAAAGGAAATTACCAATTGAAGCTCTTCTTTCCAGCATCATTAGTAGCAATGCCAATTTTCCCCAGATTTGGGGGACACAAGCATAGTATTACCAAATTATTCACAAGCAATTATCTTATTACAGAAAAAAGTAAACAAACTGGCACCTACTTAATCATAAGATGTAGGCTTAAAACAAAATGGAAATACTTATGCTGTTAATATACTTATTTCTATTACATTCCTTTCTAATAATTAATTATTATCCATTTATTATTTTTATTATAATAATTTATCATTATAATATTTATTTTATAATAAATAATAATATACAACAAACAAATAATAAAATTTATTTGTCATTATTAGTAATAGTTCATTATTATTAAATATAATAATAATCTATTATTATCCATTAATGATCTGTTATCGATTATTATTTATTAATTTAGCTTATTTCCTTGTTAAAATTTTGGTATTTTTATTCTTGAGAGAAATAGAAATCATAAAGATATGGTATATCTTATTGCTTATTTTTATTTTTAAAATTTGTTTCAATTTAGCAATCCTTTATTAAGCACCTACTAGATGTAAGGCCTTGTGCTACATGGAATTACTTCTTCTGAGATGATGACTAGAAAAATGAGTATAAAATAGGGGAAAGGGAGAAATAGGCATTTCTTAAGCACTTACTATGTGTCAGGTACTGTGATAAGTGCTTTACAAATATCTCATTTGATAATACGAATGCTGAAGATAATCTGCTGGGAGATCCATGATCTTAGTTTGGGTCCTCAGGGACAAAGTACAATTCATCCATATCTTTGTAGCCTATATGATTCCTATCAGTTTTTCCATCCATCTACCTATCCATTCAGCAAGCATTTATTATTTGTCAGCTACTGTGCTAAGCACCTGCTCTCAAAGAACTTATATTCTGATGGAGAATACAGCAGGTACATAAATAGATAAATATACGATAATAGATCCAAAAACCTGAAGTGGGTGGGTAGGGCTCAAACCCTTAGAGTGGGGTAGGGGAAGTCAAGAAAGTCTATCCCTTTCCATAAATCCTTTGCAGAGAATCCTAACTCTCAGGAAGACATATTCTGACTAGGAAAATATTTAGTGTATATCAATTTAGCTCTAGAGATCTCCATCAGTTAAGCCTGATCCTTACTATATGACATAGCTTTGCCACATAATTATCTATGTGAACTTGGACAAGTGACTATACCTCATTAGACCTAAGCATATCAATAAAAATAATAATTTATACTAGTTTATCTTTTCCAGATCCCATTATTCTTTGAAATAAAAACTATGGAAGACAACTAGTTAGGTATGAATAGATATTTTCTTCTCCAAATGAGATGTTTATGTTCAGCATTTCTTTCAGAATATATTATAGATATTTGCTATTAATTTAAAGTAGAAGCAGCTTAAATTAGTTAGATAAGACTGGATATTTTTTTCTTCAAATTGTTGAAACAGTGGAGAAAATATAGCCTTATTGAATATGTTTTCTTATTTAATGAAAGGTAAAATGTAATCAGATTTACTATAAAAATGTTTCCTTTTTTATGAGCATACCCAATATTGGCATACCATTTCACCCATTGAGTTGTCAAAGCATCTTTAAACATTTCTCCAACACCAAGTATTTGCTAGGTACTATGCTCAGCACTTTACAATATTATCTCATTTGATCCTTACAAAAACCCTGGGAAGTAGGTGCTATTATTATCCCCATTTTAAAGTTGAGGAAACTGAGACAGAGAAAAGAAATGACTTCTTCAGGATCACACAGCTAGAAAGTATCTGAGGCTAAATTTGAATTCAGTTCTTCCTATTTTCAAGCTCTACTACAATCCTATGTAGTCCAACCTTATTAAGTCCCTTATGATTTCCCTTCTGTCTTTCATTGTCTTCCATTTTTTATTTATTTATTTATTTATTTTAAGTTGGAACTCTTAGAGTACTTATCATTTGGAGCTTCTTATACTAAATGGTATAAAGTGCTGGTCTACACCTATTTCTTACAAACTGCTTTATAATAATATTCTAAGATGTTCTTGTCAAACATAAATTTGTCTAATAGTTTATATTTTTTGATTAATAAAAAATAAGGCTATCATTTCATCCTAGGTCTTGCCTAGGACACAGTAGTTGACTAATGAATTTTTTTTTCATTGACTGACTCACTGCTTTTGTATTCTATAATTTCTTTTGTATTCCACTAAATTACTTTTTCATTAAAAAAATCAATATCATGTATTTTGAGTATTTTTATAAGATCTTAAAATGTTAGGTTTCTTTGATTAAGAGACTTGATCTTACTACATTGTAGGCTAGAAGAATAGTGATTCCTCATGGATCTAATTCTTTTATTGATTGGCATAGAAGTTTTAATTTGTTCTGTTTTTCTAATTTATGTTGGTTTTCCACTCCTTAATCAATGTGCTGATACTGTTGGATAACTCTTTTTGTGACATTTTGGTCACTGACTTTAAACCTGCTTCAACTCAGAATTCCTAAACTCAAGTAATCTACCAACCTCTGCCTCCCCCAATAAGATTACAGGAGTGCACTAAGATAACCAGATATAGCCTCATACCATGATTACTCATTACAGGGTAATTTAGCTCTGAAATGCAACATTTACTAAGTTCTTCAGTTTGTAAAATTATTTTCCTTAAATTTCTAGACTTTTGTTCTTCCACATGGACTTTCTTATTAATTTTATGAGGCAATCTTCTTGGTTCAATTAGCTCTAAATTATCTCAATTAATTTATGTAATATTATTTTTAAATGATGTATCCATGAGCAATAGCTAACTATCCAAATACATAAATCTTTCTGATTTTTGTAAATAACATTTTGGTTGCACTTATATGCCTTGTAGAAAGAATAGTTCTTCACAAAGCATGTTAAAAGAAAAAGAATACGGGAATTAGGATCTGGGTTCAAATTCAGACCGATAATTATTATTTGTGTGACCTTGAGCATCTCTACTCTCAGTTTTTTTATTTATAAAATGACCAGTTTGCATCATTAGATCACCTCTAATACTTCTTTAAGGCTTTTTTCTTAAATAGGTTCTATCCAGTGCATGAGCAATAATATTGTAGGAGATCATCAATTTAAAAGTGATTTGGAAGTGTTAAAGATAACCCTAAGGATGTGAAAGATTGAGTGAATGGTGATGACACAGACCAAGGGCAGCTTCTGGGGACAGCTAACAAGCTCAGACCACAGCCTAAAAGGTTACTCCAGGATCTAGAGTATAACAGTGCTAAGCAGTAAAGCCAGAAGCTGATTAAAAGGGTGAGGGAAGAACTAGAGCATACAGCAGAAGCTCTAGACTTCTGACAACACAGTACTTTAGAATTCCCTAAATTCCCAATACAATGACTCCCTTATCAGTTTGCATTCAACTGCTCTTTAGTGGACATAGGATAACCCATCTGATGTTTATCTAAATAAAGCTAGTATGTTTAACAGTTTTCTGTTCATATTAAATTCAAATGAGTATGCAAATATGCCTCTAGATCCAGAAGACTCAAACAAGTCTAGGGAAGAGGGAAAGCTGGTGGTTTGCCTTGATCCCTTTGGTTATTTAAACAGTAGCCACACCTCATATAAGTAAAGAGCTTTCCTCATGGTGCTAATCATGATTGACTATAGTGAAAGACAGAAAAAATATTAAAGTTCATATGCATTTGAAAACATCAAATTAACGTGTTATTTTATTTATCTGAGGATTGGGAGTATTTGGATGTTGCTTGGTATTTAGCATCAGTCTAATTCCCAAGTGTGGTAGATTAAGGAAACTTCTCCTTGGTAATCTCCTTCAAATATTATTAGTGATTTTCACATTCCCACTCCACCTGTTCCTATGAGGTTCTGGACTTCTAAGACCCATTAGGGGTAGTTTGATATAAAGAATATGGAATTAAAATGAAAAGACTTTGTTTCTTAGGCCTAGTTCTAATATTAACCAGTCATGTTTTACTGAGCAAGTAGTGACCTCAGTTTTCTCATCTTTAAAAGAGGGATAATGAGCTTTTCTTCCTGAAAGGACACCTGTGATTCAAACTGTGGTACTCTGATTCCACACCCTGTGTATTATCTCCAATATACTAGATTGCCTCTCCTGTGCTCAACTGGGTTTTCACTATTAGTTACATTGATCCCAGTGAACCTGACTCATGTGGACAAGGTTAAATGATTGAAATGTGGATCATATATTCTGAGACTTTAGCAATCTGCACCTTAGGAAAAGCCTGAACAATGGACTTAAAGAGCATTACCTAAAGCACCACTATTCACCTGGTGGCATCTACTTGAATTACAAGTATAAGGCTTAAAGAGGATAAAATTAATCTCCATGGTCCTGGCAATGCAAAGTCAGCCCTATAAAATGACAAATATCTCCAGTGTCTTAGAGTCTTTTAAGGCTAAACACTGTTGATATTGTTTTCTTTGATAGGGAACCTTTTTCAGCCTGCATTTCCCAGATGCATCTTTTTCAGGTGAGCCTGCACATATTTTTAGTTCAAAGCAAGTTTCTATATCATTACTTCTACAGAATAAAATGCTTGAATAAATTCTAAGTGCTACTCAGAAGGTGGCTTAGGGTTTCACCTGAGTTCTACTTGAATTTCAAGTTCAGCTACCCCCAAATTATAGGAAGGGAACTTCTAAGAACTACTTCTAGTTTCACTTACTTTCTACTCTTACCATCATTAATTAAGAATCTTTCAATGCCTTATTATAGCATGGAAATAAATCTTGGCTTTTAGATGCTATGCTAGAGGAGTTCTAGCTAATTTTGGCTAATTGTGTCAACTTGAAAAGACTTTGAGCAAGTATCTAAGAATGGATCATCACCTATTGGTTAATTGTCCAGGTAAAATTTGCTCAATTCCAAAATTAGACTGTTTATTACCAATTTTTTTTAATCACAGAAATAATGAACTAAAAAGGTACTAAGTCATCAAAGAATTGCTACATGTATTGGCGGAAAGACCAATCTCACAGATTAAATAATTGATGCTTAAATTAGAAGTAAGAATATTCCTATTTTCTTTGAGTAGAGACTCAAGGGGCTGTGGGTACATAATATAAGATACACTAGAAGTCAAATTAACTGTGTCAATTGCTTTTATTTAACTATTTTAAAAATTATTATTTAAAAAAATTATTTTCCCCAGTTACATTTAAAAAACATTTTTGTTATATCCGTACGTTCTTTTTTTTTTTTTTTAAATATTTCTTTATGAATCATGTTAGGAGAGATTGTTTACTTTTGTTACAAAGGGTAGTTCAATATTAGGGGAAGAGGGCATATCAGGAAATGACAGTAGTCTTAAAGTAAAGGGTATCAATAAAACTTTATGAATAAATGAAAGAAAATTAAAAAAAAACTCATTTCAAAATAATTGACATATTTTAAAGAATATGCATATAACACTCTGCCAAGGAAGAGATAAAATGGTATTAGAAATGACCACTGCTCCTTTGGTGGTTTATAATCTAATTAAAGGGACAAAATGTATATACATAAAAAAGTTAATAATAGTGACAATGTCTGAATAGGTACCAAAATGAGAGGTATAGACAATAACTACTATAGGAGTACATAGAAAGAGAATTCAATGTAAGATGGGCTGGCCACTTTTCTAATGAGATATTAATCAAAGAGGAGAAGAATAATTTGAGCTTTCCCTCTGAAGCTTTTGCACAATTTCTCAGATGTCTTTGAAAAGGCATTTTCTACTAATTGTAAGTCCTTAATGCCCACTGCAGGAAATGTTTTTTAAAAGATGAATAATTCACAACAAATTAATCCAGACTTCTGCAGCGCTTATGGAATTAATGTCATTTGTTTGTGGTATGGGTCCTACAATCTTTTAATTTTAAATATCTTCCTTGGAAACCTCATCATTCACACACTGTCTTCATAGGGAGTCTGTTATGACTTTAGTTTTGCATCATAATATATATTAATAATGGGAACTGCATGCCTTTGGAAGAGACATCTCATGCCATTGTTCTCAAAGACGTTTTGACTCAGTGATATTAATTGATAATTCAGTTTTAATTTTGTACTGAGATATCACAATAAAAAAACAAAAAAGCAGTGAAAAAAAATTAGACCTTCCAATCTCATTGTTTTAATCTATCTTCCACACAGCTGCCAAAGGGAAAATTCTAAAACACAAGTTAGGATTATGTTCCTCTCCCTCTCAGATAACTCCAGTAGCTCCCTAGTTTGGTATTCAATAAAAAATAAAATAAATTTCTGTTTGACCTATATCTTCTTGGCAGCTGCTTTCATATTACATTTCTAAACTTCTACACAACTTCCTTTCACATATTCAACCTTGGAGTTTGAAGCCCTTCAAAATGTTCCCATAGGCAACCTTTCCAGACTTATTTTCATGCACTCTACATTCCAGCAAAATGAACATTCTTGCTGTTTCTCACATATGGCACTCCCAACTCTGGATTTATTCTATTTTTCTGTTTTTTATTCTATTATTGCCAATTTCAGGGAACAGCAAATTCACTGAGTCATTATGCAGCTCTCTAAACTCTCTAAGCAGCTCTTAAGTTTCTGGGAGTTGAAGATGGAGAGATCTTTTTGGAGGCTTCTCTTTGCCAAAAAGGATCACTGACAGTACCACCTTTCTCCAGGGATTATTCTTTTGAATCTGTCTGTTCTCTATGTGACTTTCTGCTCCCAATGTAGATTCTTCCCTTGCCATCAACAACTAATACTCTAAGACATCACAATTGTTGCCATTTCATAGACTTCTTTGGACTTTTCAGAACTCCATGAATTTCAAACCCAAGACTAGTTCTGAATACTTATTTGCATAAGATCAGGAAAGAACAAACACAAGACAAAGTTGGGAGGGGAGCATATGAGACTTCCATTAGCCCAACTCCCTGCTCCCCTTACCAACTTGCTTTTAATAGATAGCTTAAACAAGTCTTCAAGTTTTGAAGTCAAATATAAGAGACTGAGGGGAAGAATGTTTAACCTTTTTTATTACCTGCTGAGTTCTAGTTGAGCAGATAAATTAAAAAAAATAACTCTTATTTCTCATAACAAGGTCATAGTTAACAGCTTTACAGGCAATTAGTGGATTCGTCATCACACAGTACAGTCCCCTGACTTACAAAGGACCAGAATTCTGTAGGTTAGCCCTAAGTTTTGATACACTGAACTGAAACTAGACAAGGAATATCTATAAATGCTCCAAGGAGTTCCTCATATAAGTGTTCTCTTGTGATGTACCTTTCATTCAATTTGTTAAGCAACTAGTGTGTGTCAGGTACTATCCAAGGCACTGGAGATTCAAAAACAAAAGTAAATGTGTTCCTGCCCTGAAAGATCCTTAAAAGCAGAGAGTTTTTTCTTTGACCATTTGTGTCCCTTATAGGATTTTTAGAATAGCACCTTGATTAATCAGAGTGCTAAGGATGGATTTTCAGATAATTCAATGAATAATTAATAGTGGAATTGAGGTAGGCATCAAAAAATACTAAAAATTAATGCCCAAAGTTGGTGTATACTTGAAGAAAGGGAAATTGAATACAAAGAAAAAAATAACTATGCAAGAAAGTAAAACAAGGAAACAAAAAAGTAATGTAGGTAATAACAAAAGCTAGTTATGGTATTTATTAGTTTGTATATTCAAAGTTTCCTGTCATGAGGTGCTATGGCATGAGAGAAAAGGCATTGACATTGTAGTTAGAAATCCTTGGTTTAAATTTCCACCTAGAATACTTCTACCTCTATACCATTGTGCAAATCACTTGGAATCTTTGGGCCTCAGTTTTCTTATCTATAAAATAGGGAGTTGGATTAGAATGACTGAGATCATATCTAACTCTAAATCTATGAGTAGTTCTAAGACTGCTTATTTCCTGTTGGTTGATCAGTCAGTGAATAAACATTGATTAAATTCCTACTGTATGCCAGATATAGTGTGCTAAGTCCTAATAATAAAAAGAGGCAAAAACTAGTCTTTGTCCTCAAGAAACTCATAACCTGATAGAGGACAGAGTAAGTGCCAGATAAATCTTATAAAAGACAACTGATATAGATATTCAAAAGACAGAAAGATCACTGGGGTATAAAGTTGTCAGGAAAAGGATAAAGAATATTTTAGCCCTGAGCATTGAACATCAGGCCAAGGAGTTCAGGCAAGGGGACCATTAATGATTTTTGAGCTGGAAGATCAAAAGACCATCTGGCAGAAGCATATAGAATGAAATAGAGAGATTTATGGTAGGGAGGCTATTTAGAAGCTATTTCACTATTTTGATGATATGATGAGAATCTGGTGTAGCATTTTGTTAGAGAAGATAAAAAGAGTTATTAAATATAAGAAATATTTAGGGTGCAGAGACATGAATTTTGAACATGATTAGTGTGGGGTTTGTTTTGTTTTTTGCTGGATTGTTGAGTTATATATTGAGGGTTTTATATTTCAAGTTGTCTTTAATTATTTGCTCTGTGATGATGGAGGAGTGGTAGGAGGTGAAAGATTAATTTAAAAACAACAACAAAATCTTGATGCATCTTTTTAGTTGAAAGTCACCCTTAAAATCTATGCCAATGGAGTTATGGTAGCACATCCTACCAAGATGGAAAAGTTTCAGTATGGATGAGTTTCAAAAAGCTCCTCTTTTAAGTACAGCCTAGATGAGATCTGAGAAGATTATCACTAGATATCATCAAGTAGTTAATATGTTTAGCTACAGCAATTCTTTTTTATTTTTTAATTAAAGCATTTGTTTTTCAAAACATATGCATAAATAATTTTCAACATTTACCCGTGTAAAATATTGTTTCATTTTTTTTCTCCCTCCCTTATCCCCCATCCCCTTCCCTAGATGGCAAGCAATCCAATATATGTTAAATATGTACAATTCTTCTATATATATCTCCACAATTATCATTACAGCAACTCTTAAGATTATCTACTAATATCTCCAAATCACTATTGATCAGAGAAATGCAAATTAAGACAACTCTGAGGTACCACTACACACCTGTCAGATTGGCTAAAATGACAGGAAAAGTTAATGATGAATGTTGGAGGGTATGTGGGAAAACTGGGACACTGATGCATTGTGGTGGAGCTATGAATGGATCCAGCCATTCTGGAGAGCAATTTGGAGCTATGCTCAAAAAGTTATCAAACCGTGCATACCCTTTGACCCAGCAGCATTTCTATTGGGCTTATATCCCAAAGAAATCATAAAGGAAGGAAAGGGCCCCACATGTGCAAGAATGTTGTGGCAGCCCTTTTTGTAGTGGGTAGAAACTGGAAACTGAATGGATGCCCATCAATTGGAGAGTGGCTGAATAAATTATGCTATGTGAATGTTATGGAATATTATTGTTCTGTAAGAAACGACCAGCAGGGCGATTTCAGAAAGGCTGGAGAGACTTACATGAACTGATGCTGAGTGAATTGAGCAGAACCAGGAGATCATTATATATGGCAACAACAATACTATATGACGATCAATTCTGATGCACAGGGCTCTCTTCAACAATGAAATGTTTCAAACCAGTTCCAATTGGTCAGTGAAGAAGGCCATATACACCCAGAAAGAGGGATATGAGATGTGGACCACAACATAACATTTTCATGCTCTCGATTGATGTTTGCTTACATTGTGTTTCCATTATTTGATATGTCTTTTGTGTAGATATGATTTTTCTTGCACAACAATGACAAGTGTGGAAATATGTATACATATATTCGATTTGTCAAGTATTTTAACATAATTAACATGTAGAGGATATCCTGCCATCTAGGGGAGGGGTGGGAGTAGGGGGGAAAATTTGTAACAGAAAGCTTTGTATGGGTTAATGTTGAAGAATTACCCACACATATGTTTTGCAAATAAAATTTTAAAAAAAAGATTATCTACTAATAGAAGGAAAAGAAGAGAAGAAAAAGAAGTAAGAGGAGGAGGAGAAGAAGAAGGAAGAGGAGAGGAGGAAGAAGAGGTAAACAGGAGGAGAAGAAAGAGGAGAAGGAGTAGGATAAGAAAGAAGAAGAAAGAAAAAGGAGAAAAAAGAAGAAAAGAAGAAGAGAAAAAGAGAAGAAAAGAAAAAGAAGAACTCATAGGAAAGCAAAGCTAGGAGAAGTGGTAGTAGCAAAAATAGCAGGCAGTAAGTAGTAAAATAGCAATAGAAATAAATAGTAATTGTGATAGTACTATTACTACTTCTACTAGAGTAACTGATATTAAGAAAAAACTTTAAGCTTTACAAAATATATTTTCTCATGTGAATCTCATGATAACTTGGAGAGGTAGGTATTAAAGTCATTATTATCATTTTACTGATAGGGAAACAGAAGGTTGGGGAGGCTAAGCATGAAATGAAACCATTGAAAAGGTTGAATAGGATGTACTTATGGCAAGTCCAGTCTCCCAGACCTCTAATAGATTCAACACAGCCAGAGGCCTGTACATTTTTGGCCTGACTGCAGTGACAGCTGTCTATCTGCTAGTCTCCCTTCCCTTTTGGATTCAGTTCTCTCCTTTGGCAAGCAACATTACCATTTGTCAGGGTGCTGGCAAAGGAGTAGAATTCAGTGACATGACTTAGCTTGTATAGCCTCAGTCAGTGGCAAAATGTTTAGATGTCAGCTATTTAGGATAGACAAAACCACAGAGAATTAGAAATGGGAATGACTTCTGATACCATTTAATCCAATTTATATATGAATAGGTAACCCCTTCTCCCGTATCTAGAGCATTCAGCTTCTGCTGGAAGAACTCTGATGAACTTAGCTACCTACCAAAGAAACTTATCCCACTATTGTGTGGCTGTAATTGTTTTCTTATTTTGAACTGATCTACCTTTGCAGTTTCCACTCATTGCTCTTGATTTTGCTCTCAGTCCAAGTAGAATAAGGTTAATCCTTTTCCATGTGCCAGTACTTCAAATATTTGTAGAAATAAACTTCCCCAGGCCCTTTCCCCATTCAAAGTCTTTTCTTCTCAAGAATAAATATCCCTAGTTAATCTATCCTGTCCTGGATTGGCATATTCTTCGGTCCCTTCAACATCCTAATTTCTCTCTGCTGGATGTGTTTCAACTTGACAACATACTACCTAAAGTTCAGTACCCAAAACTGAATGCAACTGAATGTGACTTGACCTACCCTGGCCAAGTCCCTTGGTGCCCCTACAGAGCAGTGAGAAGTTAATTATTTTACATTTTATATATGTCATATGCCTCCAATTTGGATGATGGAGTAAAAGCTGCCTGATTTAGCACTAGAAGAAAATAACTGTTTTCTCTCTAAAGGGCAGATACTAAATATGTGAGTGTATATGAGCAGACAATATCTGCTATTTCTTTTTCATCTCTGGTAGAAATGGATGCATAGTTGGTGCTCAACAAATCCATATAGATTTTTGCAATAGGATCTTCAGCAGGATGAGCCCTTGTCTTATCTAGCTCATTTAGATATTCTTATCTGACAGATAACCCAGAGAACAGAAAAATCTTGCTCAAGATCACTCAGGAGCTAAGTGGCAGAAGGAAGACCTAGATGAAGTGCGGTAGGAATATTTTACCTTTCTCCCCATGCAAGTTATTCTACATTTTTTTTTTCCTTTAAAAGGAATTCAGATATTGTTTGAGACTAAAACTCACACTACTATTTCTGTAATTTCTGCATAAAAATTAGTAATGAAGAGTTCTAGTGGCGCTTGTGGACCAGTATCAGCATCTATGACAAAGGTCTTCACTTAGCTAAACCAACTCAAAGGAGTTTTAATGCCTAACCTTGTTAAACAGCCTTCTGCTATACCTAAATAAATTTCTTGTTAACTGTTGAATGATCTACATATATTTAATTTTGTTCTAATGTCTAACTTAACAATCAGTCAGGCCCAACTTAGAACACAAAAGTGCTCTGATTCCAATCTGGTACTTTTCCCGCCAGGTCAGTCTGCAAAGAAAAAAAAAAGTGATCCTTTTAAAATCCAGAAATAACTTCTAAAGTCTTATATCATTTCCCTCAGATTAGCACATTAAAGTCATTCATAGTCAAATTAGAAGGTAGAGAACTTGTAATTAAATGTTAAACAAAAGGAGACATTGCCATCTTAAAGTGAAAAGTATTTCCTAGGAAGAAATCAGAGATTTCTCAGATGCAAGTGTCCTTCCTTTCTGAATCTTTGCAGTCTCTTTGATGCACCACCATCTATATCCTATTACTTAACTGTGGGTGTAACAAAAGCTCTGTTTTGGGCCATTGCTTCTTCTCATTCTGCACTCTTTCTCATGGACCTCAACAGCTTTCTTAAATTCAATCATCATGTCTTGACAAAAGACATATACGTGAATAGTTATATACATACATACACATACCCACATACTCATATGCATATGCATATAATTTTATATATAATTATACATATACTCACACTTCACAACCAATCTGTTGCCAAGTCCTATAATTTCTGCTTCCACAACATTTCTTATATACCTCCCCCTTTCCCCTCTGATATAGCTGCTCTCTTGGTCCAAACAAACCTTCTTTACCTCACCTCTAGACTTTTGCAATAGACTGTTGGATGATCTCTCCACTTTCAATTTCCTCTCATTCTAGTTTACTCTCCACTTAATTGCCAGAATGAAGTCAATCAATTGTGAATCTAACAATGTCACACTCCTCCCACCCAAAAAATATTCTAGTAGCTCCCTGCTCTCTCCAGGATGAAATAATTAAGCCTTTATCTGACTTTTAAAACTCTTCATAATCTGAACCTTTCCTATTTTTTCCAGCCTTATGCTTTAGTTTCCTCAATGTACTATACAATTAAGCAACATTGACTTTCTTCCTATACCTCATACATGACAATCCATCTCCCTATATTATGCATTTTCACTGGCTATTCTCTATCCCTGGAATGTTTTTCTCCTTCTTTATAACACCTGGCTTCCTTCAAGACATCTCAAATTCTACCTTCTGCAAGAAGCTTTGCCTGGTTTCCTTCCCAATGCTAGTATCTTTCCTCTTAATTTACCCTGATATAGCTTATGTGTTCTTAGTTATCTGCATATTCTCTCCCCTATTAGAATATGAATTCCTTAAGGACATGGACTGGGTTTTTTGTGTTTCTTTTTTTGTCCCCAGCACTCAGCACAGTGTTTTGAATGTAGAAAATAACAAATACTTATTGATTAATTGGCTTCTCCATTTTTATCAAAGGTAGCACTATCTTTGCAGTCACTAAGGGTGACTGCTAAGTTTTTATCATCCCACACATATCCAATCAGTCCTGAACTCTTTGCAATTCTCTATAGATTCCTCAGTCTCTCTTCTTTTTCTTCATCTATGTGATCAAATGACCAAATTTATCACCTCTTCCTTTTGCAGTGCAAAAGGAAATGCGTTTGAATCCTCCTTTTTTCACTCAATAATTGCGAGAAATTTTGTAAGTGGAATTCAGCTTGTTTATCATATTCAGTTCTGTCAATCTGTCTTGTTAGTCTAGTGCTGTTCAGTCAAAACCCTTTTGGGGTTTTCTTGGTAGGTATGTTACTGATTTGCAATTTCCTTCTGCAGCTTGTTTTACAGATGAGGAAACTGAGGCAAAAAACTAGTAGCTCCTTTTTGCTGATGGATAAAATATAACCACCTCCATTTGACATTTAAAGCCCTTTACATCACATTCTGGCTTCAATCTATGTTTTAATATTTATTATACATGATTCCACTTCACACACTCTACATTACAGACAAATTAATCTTTTTATTTTTCTGCAAGCATGACATTCTATCTCTCATCTCCATATCTTTATATATGATGTCCACTTAAAAAACATCATAGTGAAAAGAGAATTGCATTTGGAATAAAACATTCAATCTGGGTTCAAATTTGATCCCTGTGACTTAGTATGATATGATCTTGGGAAAATCCCTTAATGTTTCTTGACCTTTAGTTATTCAAATGTAAATAAGAATTTTGAACTAAAGTAATTTCAAGTACATACTTAAATTTAATTTCAGTACATACTTAAATGTAAATATGTGTCTAAAAGTAAAGAAATTGACTCATTATTATTACATCTAATATAATTTTAACAGATGTAAAACAATAGTCACAAGAGGAGATCAAATGCACTCAGAAACTGTTTTATCTAGAAAATTTTATATTTTGCCAACCAGAGAGGTATAGGCCAAGACAATATTAGTTTGAATATGAATTATTCTACATAACATTATGAGAGAGAATGGTGATCAATTATGGAGATTCTTTTAGTCATAAAATGGTGAAGAATAGTACAAGGGAAAACAAACATAAAGAAAATTTGATCTATTATCCATGTGACTCAGATCATTCTAAGAACATTTATAGTTGAAATTGAAAGGAGAACAGCAAATAGAAGAAAAATGAAATGTTTCTGCAACTGTTTTCATCCTTAATGACAGCATTTTCACCAGAATTTTCCTCTGAAACTTAGGTCTCTAGTGTATCAAGTAAATAATTATAAATGGCATCTAAGAAGATTGCATCAGGAAGAGTGACTAGATTAATCTAATAGATACAGAAGACATTTAAAAAAAATAAGGAATAAAATTTTAAAGATACATTAAAGAAGGGAACATTCTATAACAATGATAAAAATCAAAAATGACATTGCAATACTTCAACGGATTCATGATCTTTCATGTATACTTCCTTCAGTAGTATAATGCAACATATCAACAACTTCATACATTGTAGAATTCTTATCAATGTTCTTCCATAGACTTTCTTCCAAAGGTCTATCAACATTTGATATATATCAATCTATTGCTCAAGCCATTCAGCTCACATTTCATATTCTTCAAAATGACTAGTCTATTTCCCTTACTAATCATGCTTTAAGATATCTTTTATGCTATCTCTTTATCTTAACTCAAAACTCAAAAGAGATTGGGCTAGACATTTATGCAGGATAAAAGCAAGTGGGTGAAGAATATATATTGCCCAGACTATGATATAAAGTTGGATGAGCATCCCATTGAATTAATCCATAGTACACAAACATAGATATAGTGGGTGGATTGCCAAGCCTGGAGTCAGGAGGGACTCACGTTCCTTGGTTCAACTTTGGTCTCAGATACTTGCTATCTCTGTGACCCTGGGCAAGTCATAAACTTGTTTGCCTCAGTTTCCTCATCTGCAAAATGATCTGGATAAGGAAATTGCAAAACACTGTGGTATATCTGCTGAGACAAACCCAAAAAGGTTTTGACTGAACAACACTCGACTAATAGGACAAATCGACAAAACTGAATATGATAAAGAAGATGAATTTCAAACTCAAAATTTCTCACAATTATTGAGTGAAAAAGGGAGGATTCAAACCCATTTCCTTTTTCACCAAAAATGAACACCATTTTCATTATGAGATGGTGAGTCAAAGTATCAAAATAAAGAATACAGAAAGATTATTTAACAAAAACTTCCTTTTATTCCCTTTAATTCTTCCTTCCTCAGAGATCTATGATTTCAGATTTAAGTAACAATAGGCATTCCCTTCATTCTTACACATGCTAGAGGCAAAATTAGCAATTATATAATGCAAGTATTTATTAAGTATTTACTACATGTAAAGTACCATGTTAAGCATTAAGGATAAAGGTACAAAAAGCAATGACATTTCTTTTTCCTAAGGGGCTTTAATTATAATAGGGGAGACAACACAGGATACCCAATAAAAGATGGTGGACAAGAAAGGGCACTTTGGTTAGAAATGATGATCAATGTGGTCTTAGCAAATTGATTGACATTCTTCCTCTAGGAACAATGACAAAGGTGATTGGATCATAGTTTAAAATTCCCAAGATAGAGGTTGGGAAAGAGGGTTAAGTTCACTTGGAGGAACTGGCCAAGAGTCCAGAATGAAGTGAATTGGGGCTGAATTTTTCTTGAAGGAATACTCTGTGAGAAGTAGTCACCAAACTTGAGAATGGGTGATACTTCCGTTTCAAAAAATCTTAAATATCTCCATTTTGTATTGAAAAGATTATAGAGGGAGAAAGAAAGAACACTCATTTTTGATGATTTAGTCAATGGCACTCAGTTTCCAAATAACACTGTTTCAACAAAAACCATTTCCTGAGATTTTAACCAGATGCATAATTATTTGTGATATACATTGTATTCCTCTTAAAAGAGACTTACAATTTGAAAAGAATTTCTCTGTCAGTTATGGATGTCCTACCCTAATTACAGTAATCACTTTTTGTTGTGAGCTCTGCCAGGAGACTATCGATTTTAAAGTCCATCAGGCAGACATTTCAGTCCAGGCAGCAAAATTACCATCACAATTAATTATTGGGCAACTAAGCTCCAAAAGATAGAAACAAATGTTTTTCCTCAGATCTTGTCAATCGAAAGGGGATCCCTTAGAAAGATTCTTGAGGAGTGGGTGCAGGAAAACCACACTATATGAAATCATAGGCCTGGGAGGGACTTGGCAAGATTTTCTGATTAAGTCTTCTGACCCACAGCAAATCCCTTTTAAGTCATCCTAGCACATGAGAAGCACTCCTATTTTGAAAGACTGCCAGAAGATGAGAATGTACAGATTCTTTCAGGAGCTAAGGTCAATGTTATAAAGCATAAAGGATGTGTACACATTGCTAAAATTTCAATACATGCTTATTTTTCTTTTTAAAAAAATGTGAGAGGTAGTGTCGTATAATGGAAAGAGAGCTTGTCTAGAAACTAGAACATCTTATAACCAAGGTACCCAAACCTATAGATCATACACTGACTGAATGATTCTTGCTCTAGGTAACTCTCTAAGACTATAAGTTGTAGATAAAGCAATAACCTGAATTGGTAGAAGTATCTTCATCCTTGGACCAAAGCTATTGTAATCCTCTTGGCTTGAGGTGATAAGGGTTTGCAACAGCGTAGCAGTATCACTAGAGAGAAAGGGACAATTTCTAGAGATGCTATAAAGGTGAAATTGGTGGATTTTGGTAATGGATTGGACATAAGGGGTAAAAGAAAGCCAGACACTGAATTTGTAAATCTGGAAGATTGTGAGTCTGGTGGTACCCTTGACAGTAATAGGGAAGTGTGGAATGGGAGATGTCTATTGGAAATCCATTCAGAGATGGTTGGAAAAGCAGTAAGACTAGAGGTCCACAGAGAGGTTAGGGTTAGATAGGTAGATCTGAGAATAATCAACACAAAGAGAACAATTACATCTATTAGATCTGATTAGATCACAAAGTGACATATAGGAGAAGAGAAGACACAGGTCAGTCTAACATTCACAGTTGGTGGGAAGTAAACTGCATAAGGATCCAGCAAAGGAAGCTGAAGAGCTGTCAGATAATTAGGAGGAGAAATAGGAGAGAGTTACCCTGAAAACTGAGAGAAGAGAGTGAACAACATAGTCAAAGATTGCATTAAGGTCAAGAAGAAAGAGCACTGAGAAAAAAGCCATTGTATTTGGCAAGTCCAATATCCCTGTTTACTTTGAAGAGAACAGTGTTGTAGAATAATAAGATCAGAAGCCAGATTGTAGGACATTAGGAGGAGAGTGGGAGGAGACAAAATGGAGGCAAATTGTGGACAGCCATTTTGAGGAGTTTATCCATAAAGGACAGAAAAGATATAAGACAATAGTTAGTGGAGATATTAACAGGTTTTTTGAGAATGGCAAAGACATGGCCATGTTTATAGAAAGTAGGCAAGGAGCCAGTACACAGGGAGAGATTGAAGAGAAAAAAGTGGATGACAGAGAGGGCAATTTGTTGAAAAAGATGCAAAGTGAGCATAGAGCTCATAGAGCTCATTGTTAACTTTGGCAGGTAGTAAGGTCACCTCTTTCTGTGGAACAGGAATGGCAGAACAGATAGTGACAGAAATCATATTACTAAGAGAGGTAGAGTGGCTGTATGATAAATTTAAGGAGGAGGTAAAGCCAACTCCTGACTAAATGAAGTAGAAATTCTCTCATTTTTGCTATATACAAACTTTTATGAAGACCTTTTTTCTCCCTCTCTCATGGTTGTTAGCCTCATACCAGGTAACTGGTTCTCTACTATTCTTGTTTCCTTGAAAAAATCAATTCTTCCTTTACTTCCCCCTTCCCCCCCAACAAACAAAACATAATTCCTTCTATCAAAGAGGCACCCAGGTGGCACAGGAATAGAGCAGTTGACCTGTCTCAGGAGTGCCTCAGACACTAGCTGTTTGACTTGGAAAAATTAGCTGTCCCGACATTTACGATTCTTTACAATATTCCTCCTTCCTATAAATTATTCTATGCATTCTCTTATCTACTAGCTTACCACTATTCATTGTCTAGGATACTCAGTTTCCTGACTCTGTACCTTTTCACTGGTATTCCCCATATATCTGGAATGATGTCGTTCTACATCTGGTCCTCTTAGATTCCTCTGATGCTTTTAAGAATCACCTTGTGAAAGGCACATCTCAGTTCAGAAAACACATTTTTAGCCTATGCTATTCAGCTATACTATAGCTGTCAAGAATTATCTGCAAAGCCAGAAAGCAAAAGTGCTATGCACTGCTGTAGAGTGTATCAACATTGAACAAATATAGATTTTGGAATTGTTCATTATACTTTCTAGGGAAATTTTCTAAATATTAGCTCTAATTGAAATTTTCATTTATTTTGCTGAATCATTGGATAGTAAAGTTGGATGGAATTTCAAAAGGTGCCAAGCCAGTTGATTCCTAAACAAGAATTTTCTCTAAAAATAATGATTATGATAAAAATAACCAACATTAATAGGCAGCATTTATATAGAGCTCTTAAGTTAGCAAATATTTTCTCAGTTGAGCTTCACAATGACCTTATGAAGTAGGTGCTACTATCATTCCATTTTATAAAAGAGGAACCTGACATATTTGACTAGTGGTTATCCAACTTTCACTTTAAGACCTCTAGTGAGAAGAAATCTACAACCTCACAAGGCAGCTCATTCCAATGTGGGAGAGAAATTTGCAAAGGCTTTAAATATTTCATCTGGTTCAACATTCTTGCATTTATGGCTCCTTGATTTTTCACTACTTAAATGGCCTCCAGCTCAGAATGAGCATTTAGGTTCCATTTCTGAAGACTTTTGTTTTAAACTCTTTCAGCCACTGACTAACTGTGACTTTAAGTGAGTCCTTTCCTTTCTCAGAATCTCAGTTTTTTCCGTATGTATAATTAATTGCCTTGTTAAATGAACAGACATTTGGAAGTTTTCCTTCCCATCTATATTCCCTAACCCAAGGGAAATATGCTAAACTGGCAGTGACACTTTCCAGGTATACATACTCTTGTCTTTTTTATTCTTTAGAAAAGAAAGCACTTGGTTAGTTCCATCTCTGGAAGTTTTCCAGAAATGTAACTTATCTTAATTGGGAACACATATTCTATATAACTTTTCAGTTTTTCTTCCTGCCTCTTAATACTGAGCAAATAGCTGAACATTTAATAGTGACTTAAAATCTGTTGATTAGTCCTCACTTTTGGGAGCAAAAATCAAATCATATTAAATAGCCTTCCAGTTGAACCCAATATATCAGTTTTAGGATCTCTTTTTTTTCTCCTTTCCTCTTTCAGTTTTCCCAGGATTTTGTCTTCCTTATTGCTACCTTTTTGAGGGTCTGCTTTTCACCTTTGTCCTTTATCCTGTTGCATGTCTATTTTACTCTTTACCCTACTCTTTCCTGTGATATTTATGCCCACTCTAACTTTCATTTCAGATAATGAATGTGAATGACTTTAACTTCACAGGTCATCTTGAAAGTAATAATGGCAATGGATTCATGATTTCCTTCATGCAGGCACTCCTTCCAAATCACTCTTTCAGCTTGGGGTGGTGCAAGCAGTCCTAGACTTATTATTTTCACCCCTGGGACATTTTAACACTCTTACCCAATATATTGCCTTGCAAATGATTATGAATCCTTGGTATAGAGTACACAAACCTATGGTTGTCCTGTATCTTTTGGCAAAAGATACTTAGTTCTTTCTATTAAAAGGTTTGGATTAAGCTTATATCTGAGAAACTGGTTACATTTTTTCTTAGTAGTTCTTGTACACCTATTAAAGATTTGAGCCAATAATTAGGGGTTTTTTATGTTTAGATTCAGAAATGTTTTATGTTTTCTTTAAGAAAACAACATAGGAAAATGCATTCATTCATTAGAGTTAGATTCTATACTAGTTTTAAAAACTATTCTCCTACAGTATAATTTCATAAAGGAATTCATGAAAACTGTAGATGCCCTTTCCAGAATTCCAGTTAAAGTATGCTCATCTCCTCTTCAAAATAATTAGAGGAAATGTTGCTTTTTTACTCATCTATTTCATTATTAGGTATAACATGAAATTTATATTAAATAAAGAATTTCAATAGTTCAGAGTCTTCAAAATTTTCCTTTTTAAATTTTTTGCAGCTTCTCAGTTTTAATTCTTATTTTGTCTCACCTAGATTTTTAGATGTTATATTTTTCTGATTTTCCTCTAAGGGCAGCAGCAATCAGCAGTTTTTTTGTTTCGTTTTTAATAACTTGGAGCTAAGGGTATCATTGACAAGAACAATGTGAAGTCTACCTACACTGATATGTTTCCAATTTTAATTAGATAAAGTAGTGGGGATAATGAAAGTATTTATGCTTTCAATTCATTTTTTTTTCTGAGCACTTGTGATTTGTCTGCTTTGGTGGACTGTACCATTTAAACTGAAATATTAAGTGGGATGTTGATATTTCTGATTTGTTCAGATTAGATTGCCTTTTTGTGGTAAAAGAACATTATGGGGTCCCATTTATTCCTGTATTTTCCATGTCCAAATTGAGCATCACAGTAGTTTCAAGAAATGTCAGCTTCTGCTCTTTGCTGCTACATGGATTTCTTAGATACATAAGAGCAGTTTTGTTATAATGCCTGGGATATAATATAGTCAGTACTATCACCAGACCTCAGTGAGTTAATATTTCTTGGTTTTTGCCTATACTTCAGAGCTACCATAATGGTATTAAGGATTGGATACCCCCCACTGTACTTTACCCTGGTTGGCATTTTTCTACTCTTCTACTGCTCATTTCCCCCCAATCCAAATACGAGCAATTGATTGGCCTTAGAGTGAGTTATTAATAATTATTTTGGCATTGTTTTGCTAGTACTATTTCCACTCTTTTCTCCTAGGTTTACAAAATAAAGATCTCTTGTTGAAAACAAATACAAGTTCCTTCCATTCTCTTCTCTTGCTCCCTGAAAATAGCATATTACTCCCTAAGGTATTTTAAAAGGGATTTACTACAAAGTACTGCAGGGAAATATATACAGGGGAATAGAAATAACATTAACAAGATATCCAGGGTATACTAAAGTCTCCCTTTGATGCCTTAGATTTAAAGTTGGATGGGAACTTTAGCAATCAAGGTGTGGTAGTGACCTTGGGCTATATAATGTTATAATTGTGGAATATAAACAGGTTAGATTTTGGGCCAGGGACAGACCATGTGGTTGCCCTTCAGGGACTAGTCTATCTAAGTTCAGATACTCTCATCACCAAAAGACTGGTGCTGAGTCTTTTGGCCACCAAAAACCATGAGCAAAGGCACATGGATGTGATCACAGACTTTTTGAAGTCTTAGGAAACCTCCAGGCATTTCTGACAGCACTTTTAGGAGCCAGGCTTTTCTAAATTCCTTATCTCTTACCTGATCTTCTCATTTTTCTAGATTTTCCTCTAGATATAGTCTGAGTAAGGCATGTCCTAGTATGTTATATTTCTGATTAGATTTTTCTTTTGCTTAGTTTTCAGAAAATCATCTTTATCTTTGAAAAAGAAAACAAAATCTAAACCTGAAAGTGGGTTAATTATTTTATATATTGGAAACTGAAACCAAGGAGACTTAAGGTAAAATTTACCACAGGGTAAACAAGCAGGAAGGAATAGAGTAGGGGTTTAAAGCCAGGTCTTCTAATTCCAAATCCAAAGCTCTTTCCTCTAAGCTCTGTTGTTTTTCTTATCTCCAAGGCTAGCAAACACTGTCATAAGGAAATACATTGTGATAAAATGCAAACAAAAGGTTTAGCATACTTGAACAAAATATAGATACAGGAATAGAAATAAGCAAGACAAGGTATATTCACCAGTGTTATTTTATAGTAGTATTTTTTTACAAGAGTATAACTCAAAATGGTTACTATAGATAGAATCAACTAACAAACTGGGAAGCTTATAGTTCATATATAATAACTGACATTTATATAGCACTCTCAAGTTTGCAAAGCTCTTGATATACATTTTATCCTCATAACAGCTTTGTAAGATATACAGGTATAATTATCCTCACTAACAGATAAGGAAACTGAGGCAAAGAACGTAAAATGACTTGTCCATGCTCATTCAACTAGTTAGTGGAAGAAGTTGTATTTTAGCCAGATGCTCCTTGACTTGAACTCAGCATCCTTTCCACTACATCATGATGCTCACCTGAAGTATAAGACTGCAAACATATACCTTCAAAACTATGGGGAACCTGAAATTCCTGTTCTTTTCTAACACAGCAATCCTGTAGATCTATAGGACTTATTTCTAAGTAATTATTGAAACACAACCTATTTTCAAGCAACTGACCAGAAGAGTGGGAGGAAAAAAGGACCCTTCCCTATAGTAAATGTGTTTGCTCTATGTATTTGACAATGTGGTATGAATGGACAAGCCTTGGAAGGGCCATTCTATATGTGCTTAATCTTCAAAGGTTAATAGGACTCATTTACAGGGAAAAGCACCAATCTGCTCATTTCAAGGGACAAGGTCAGGCTTGACAGATGTAAAATCTGACCTGCAGCTGAACTGTAGTTTCAGTGTCAGGCGGGGCTTGAGGCTTTTGTTGTTTATTGTACAGTTTGATTTTAGGGGAGGTCCCTCTTTTCATCCTTTTTACAACTGGCCTCCTTTTAATTGGCTATGAAAGCAGAAACCCAACTTTCCAGGCAGGGCTGTTACAGCCATATCTCATTTTATATGGTTTTCCCCTCTGTTGGTCATTACTGCATTCCCTAAATGTATGATTTCATATGGGTGAAATGCCCTCAAGCTCAAGGAACTGTACAAAAGAGATAATGTCTAAGCAAGATAGCCATTCTTCCCTTGGAAAGGCAAGGATATTATAGGCTTTACCTTTGTTTTATTTGAATGGAGAATCACATTTCACAGAATCTAAGTATCTCAGAATTTCACAGTTGGAAGGGAATACAGTGGCTTCCCAGTCCTACCCTTTCATACCAAAGAGATTATCCCCCCTATAATGTACTTGATGTGTGTCATGCAGTCTTTGCTGGAAGAATTCCATTGAGAAGGAATCCATTTGCAGAATGAAGTTGAGTGGTTCTTTCCCCAAGGTTGCTTTGATTCATTTCTTTACATGACTTGAAAATGAGCATTCCCTTAAAATTGCAGTCCTTAAATATTTGTAGGATTTGGAAACAGAGGGGGCACTAGATTGCATCAAGTCCAATCCCTTCATTTTATTGATGAAGAAACTCAATTGAAGCTCACAATATTTGTGACTTCTGATCACAGATTCAGAATTGGAAAAGAACTTAGAAGCCATTTAATGCAATTCTTTCATTTTACAGTTGGAGAAAATGACATTCAAAGAGATTAAATCATCCCATCTATTCATATGTCTCAAAACAAGAGAAGATTCTCTCCATCTTCCCTGCAATTCCTCTTCCCCTTCACTTCCCTCCCCCAACCAGTAGGCAACAACCTTCTAGAATTGGCTCTCCAGCACAGATTATGCTCTCTGTCATCCCTCTATACTGTGTCCATGCACACAAGTACATACATGCCCACATATATGGGAGAGGGAGAGGGACAGACAGACAGACACACAGAGAGATATACACACACACAGAGACAGAAAGACAGAAAGAAAAAGACTTCCACACACAAACACACATGCACAGAGAGAGAGAGAGAGAGAGAGAGAGAGAGAGAGAGAGAGAGAGAGA
>JAJPUD010005861.1:67593-128210 GCA_023553655.1 Myrmecobius fasciatus
AGAGAGAGAGAGAGAGAGAGAGAGAGAGAGAGAGAGAGAGAGAGAGAAGGGCATGGAATAATTAATTGGTTCAGCTTTTGGGACTCTGCCTTGGAGGTTGAGCTGTTCCAAGTTTGTTGGTGTATGCATGAAAGCTTGCCATATGCTCTGTCACTTATTCCTCTTCTTTCCCCTTCAGTCCTTTCCATCACAACATATTTCTTTTTTCTGCTCTAAGATCAGTAATCAAATCAATATTAGCTTTGCTAAGAGAAAGCCTATGACAACAGACACGCATCTATTCACAATCTCTGACTCCTGATGGTAAAGATATATATATGTCTTCCTTTGTGTTTGTGTATGTATGTACATAGATACCTGCATGTACAAATACACATAGGTAAATAGGCACCTATCCCCATATGCATAATACATTTATGTATATATACATATGCACACATTTATATATAAATTCATACATACCCACATAAGTGCACATGCATACATGTGTGCACCTTATCTCTTTATTAGAATGTAAAATTTATGAGAATATGAATTATTTTGCTAGTTTGAGTTTGTATCCCCAGTGCTTAACACAGTGTCTGATACAGAGTAAGTACTTAATAAATATTTTATTTCCTGAATCATTCATTCATTCATTCATTCAAGAATTACTCCTCATGAAATACATATATCTTAGATACAAGTATTATTACACTGGTTTGTCATTGAATGGAAACAGTCCAGCCTGAAATGAGAAGATACAGGCTGTGGATTTTAAGAGAATTATTCACTATCCTCCAGAAAGAACATTAGCTTGGGTTATATTGTTACTTATGCCACAGCCTTATTTGTGTGACCTCAGGCAGGTCATGTCCCTTTTATGGCCCTCATCTAATCTGCAAAACAAGAGGTTTTTTTTGGTGATCTGCCCCCAAAGGTCAGCTCTAAAATTTTATGCTCTTAATCAATGACAGATAGCTTCAATTTAAAGTGGCTTAAAGCCTTATGAACCCCACTCATCCAGTTTTTCCATCCTTGTTTTTACACATAAGCCAGCAATGGTTGAAAGAATATCTAGATTTCAGAGTTACTGCTAGAAAAAAAAATGAAAGCTGGTCTGCTGAATATTTTAGAGGAGGAAGGACTTTGTAAATATCAAATGGAAAACTTTTGTTCTACACATGCTTTCAGCTGATATCCCCTTTATATATTTTTATTGCATTTCATGGTTCAGATATTGTCTCTTCTCAAACAATTCAATTTAATTAAATAATCATTGATGAAGTTCCTATTATTTGCCAGTAACCATAAAGTCAATGAGAGTGCAAAGTTAAAAATGAAGAAGACTTTGCCTTCAAAGAATTTATATTCTACTATATAGTTGAGGGTATGAGGATTATCCAACATTAGTCAAACAACAAATATTTATTAATTTCTATTTTATGTTAAACACTGTGCTAAGGTACAAATGATAAAAATATAAATGGAAGGGAGTTCCTGTCTTCAGGAATTTTACTTTCTCCCAGGATGATGGTGGGAGTAGGAGTTTGTATGTGAATAGTTGTCATTACCAGGAAATGAGCAGATGTAATTTTACTGGACTTGTGGGGGCAGGATGGGGAGCACTAATAGCTATGAAAATCAGTAAGGAGGAGACACTTAAGCTGAGTCCTAAATGGATCTGAAACCTACAAAAGGCTAAGCTGATTAAAAAGAACATTCATGGTTTAGAAAACAGTTTATGGAAAGGTTCAAATGTAGAAGATGGAATGGTGTATAAAATGGTGTATAAAAGGTGCATAAAAATAGCAGGCTATTTTCTGGTATATAGAATGCATCAAGAGTTGTAATACATAATCAACCTGAAATTAAAGACAGAAGCCAGACTCCTAAGGAGATGTTTTTTGAAATCATTGTGGTAATTGAATCAAGCCTCAAAACATTACAAGGCCTTCTGGAAAAAATCTAAATTCTCTCAAAGTGTTTGACCTATCCATCCACACAGGAAAGACAAAATGGATAAAAACTATGCATCTGTACATTAACATTATAATATTCAGCAGTATGTATTAACTGGTACAAATAGCTCAGATGGACAATGAACTGGATTCTAAGTAAAAAGGAGGAAGAGGAGGAACAATTGGATTGTTTTCAGAAAATTGGTCTTTTTTGATCTTAAGTTTTCCATGAAAGTGAAGGTCAATCTTTTTAATACACATCCAGCAAAGAACAAAATATGAGTAATACACAGAGGGCAATGTAGAGGTCCATAGTGGATATAATCAGTTTGCCACACAGAGCCAATGAGGACCTCTAAAAGGATAGAAGTACAGAATATCAGGGGATTGTTTGAAAGGAAGGTAAATGATCACAATGCAAAAACAAAGTATGGTAAATAAACAGAATTCTCCAGTTACAATGCCAGGAGAAAGAGAGAAAGACTTCTACTATGTTGTACCTTCCAAGGAGAGCTTTTGAGGGAACATTTACAAGAGTTGCATAGCATGGACAGGCTTGGGTTGATTGATATCTGTATTGTTAGAGGGGACACCTAAACTGATGAGATATTAGATCTTTTTGCATATTTAAAGTATACCAAGTAGAAGAGTTTATATTTAATATTAAAGGTAATAGGAAATCGCTGATGCTTCTTGAGTCAGAGACTGTCTGATATACATGTTGCTAAGATAATCAGATGGAAATTTTCAGCAGGATATTGGAAATACGGTAATGGAGACTAGAAATGGGATTTTATGTGAATATGTAAATTTAGGAGTCATCTGAGTAGAGATTAAAATTGAATGCATGGAAGTATAAGAAATCACCAGAGAGAATGAAAAAAGAGGAGAGAAGATATCTGAGGTGGAGCATGAGGATGCTTTAGAAAACCACATTTATAGGCTAGGATTAAAATAATGAGACAGTGAAGGAAATTACAAAAATCTGGTCACTTTGGTAGTATGATATCCTTGGAAGAGTGCCATAGAAGCCAAATAAATTAATCTAAGTGAAACAAAAATATTTGATCATAGAATATGAGAGTTAGAAATAATTTTGAAGATGACCTAGGTGACTCATGAATGAGTGAGTAGATATGTAATCTAAGATCATACAATCAGTAAATGACAGAATCTCAATTCAAATATAAAGCTTCATTCAAATTTAGTCTTATTATTATTATTATTTTACTATTCTAACCTCTTAATTTTTTCAAAAGGAGATTTAAATTCAAAGAAATTTCCCCATTCACACAGAAAATAGTCAGGATTTGAAAACAGATCTCTTGACTTCAAGAATAACAGTACTACCATATTACCACATATTGCATTACATTAAAAGAGATAGCAATGAGTGGATTAGGCTGTTGTCTAAAGATGCTATAGTATTTCATGTATGCCTCCTCACAAGTAGGTATTTCAGAAAAATTGTTTTGCATTTATTGTACCTTGCTGGAAGTGTCTTAGTAACTTGAAGTCTATAGCTGGGAAGAGAGAAATTGTTGGAATGACCTTGAAAGCACAAAAGAACATGAGTCCCAATATTCTTCATAAATGGGGAAAGTGAGGAGGAATCATGAGTCATGTTCATTCTGCTATCCTTTGTATTTTAATATTCTTTCCAAACTCAAATATGGAATGACTTTCCATGTCAAAAAACCCAATGGCTTAACCTACTGTTTCTCTCATTAGGAAGTGAGCTCCCTGAGGGCAGGAATAATGTTTTTGTCTTTCTTAGTCTCCTCTGTGGGAGATAGTCTGCATGGTGGCAGACTCATAGTAAGTGGCTAATAATGATTGTTGATTAATTGATTTTAAGGCATTTGGATTACTGAATCATGAAAACCTGCAATGAATAATGTGAACTCAAATTTTTGATATCCCTCAATCCCTCTGTTGGCCAAGACTAACATAGTAATAAGGCAAGCTGCTTACAGTCTCTGTTTAGAGGCCAAGACCTGGGGCCACATTGCAACATCTGGAGACTTTGCTGTGATTTTTAATTAGACTAGAACAACAGAGTTAGATTACATTAAATAGTGATTAAATACAGTTTGTGAATTTGAAGGGGCCATGATTGGTATACAGGTTACTCTATTACTTTACATCTTAATTCCAATGATACCCTTTTCCGTAATGTTAATTTGATAGCTGAGGTAATTAATATTTTATCAATATAAAAACTTATTTTGTTAAATAGTTATATTTTTATGTATAAAAATACTGGATGCATTATGAGCCTTAGTTCACTTCTCAATTTTCTATGTCTGGGGAGATGATAGTCTTCCCCTTGTCCTACATAAATTGATGCACTTATCAACACCTAACAGAGGATTAGAGAATTGTGTCATTGCCCCATTTAATTGAACATGCTTATTTTTTTATTTTTTTTTACATTTTATTGCATTTTATTGAGATGTTAAATATCCCATTATATTTTTAAGAAATATTCATTTTGAACTTAAATACATGAGAAAAAAAAAGAACATTTCCATGTATACAGTAGAATGTAGAGGATTCAATGTAAAACCATTACTTTTTATTTTAGACTTTATTTTTTTTGGGGGGGGGACTATATAAGAAATACTACAAATTATTTTTAAAGCTACCCAGGTTTTTTGTACTTCCTTATAAGTTTTCTTTTGTTCTCTGCTGACTATCCTAGAGAAGGCTACAGTTAAACACAAATATATATGCATGTATATGTTATACATATATATACATACACATATACATACCTACACATACATATATATAAAACTACACTGTACATAGATGTAATCATGAGTTCTTTCTCTGAAGGTAGATAACATCTTCCTTCATAGGTCCAAGTCTTTCCATGTTTTTCTAAAATCAAATGTCATCATTTCTTTTTTTTATTAATATTTTCCTCAGTTACATTCAAAGCAATTTTTTCATATTTTTAAGATTTTTGAGTTCCAGTTTCTCTTCCTTATCCCCATCCATAATTAAGAAACCACACGTGAAGTTATGTAAAACATTTCCATAAACGTCAAGTTGTGAAAGAAAACATAGATCTCCCACCCTAATGAAAATAAAACTCTTAAGAAAAATTAAGTTAAAAATAAAGAGAGAAGGAGAGAAATGGAGAATGCTTCAATTTATTCTCAGACTCAATCAGTTCCTTCTCTAGGTATGGATAGGATTTTTCATTGTAAGTCCTTCAAAATAATTGTGGATGATTGTACTATTGAGAATAACAAAATAACTTATAGCTGGTGATCCAAGAACATTTTGTATTACTTTGTATACAGTACATTTCACTTTGCTTGAGCTTATGGAGGACTTTCCAGGGTTTTTTTCATCATTTCCCAGAGAACAATAATATTCTATCAGAGAAAATTTGCTTCATTTTTTTTTACAACTACTACTGCTAATTGTATTCGCCCCCCCATTTATCCTTTCACCCTGTTCCTCCTCAAAAGTATTTTGCTACTGACCATTCCCTCCCCCAACATGCCCTCTCTTTTATCATCCTCCCCTTCCTGTATCGCATTCCCTTTTTATTCTCCTGGAGGGTAACACAGATTTCTATACCCCTATTGAGTACATAGAAAATGCTTATTCTTAAGTTGTACAAAGCTGTAGACAAGAGTTCATCAAATTTCTGGATGACACCAATCTGGGGGGAAAAGGTAATACATTAGATGAGAGTTAGGATTATAAAAATCCTTAATACCCTAAAACAATGGATGAAATAAAATAATATAAAATTCAATTCAGAAAATATCTTTTAAGTACCTACTATGTCTAAGGTGATATGATAGGTCCTGGGTATAAAAAAGTGTTTTGCCTTTAGTGTCCTCAGGGTTTGATGTCTGTTCTTTCTTGTCTCCATAATCTCCATAATAATTTTCTATGATCAGAGCTCTTTTTTTTTTTCACTTTTTTGCTCTTTTTTTTTTTTTATTTTGCTGAGGCAATTGGGCTTAAGTGACTTGCCCAGGGTCACATGGCCAGGAAATGTTAAGTGTCTGAGACCAGATTTGAACTCAGGTCCTCCTGACTTCAGGGTTGGTGCTCCATCCACGGCACCACCTAGCTGCCTCTTTTTTTTTTTTTTTTTTTTTTGCTCATTTTTAAAGATTGAGAGCTGCTCTTAGGGTAAAGGGGAGATTGTCCTAAGCTTCCTCTACAGCACGGCAGAGGTTTTTTGCTGTCTTGGGACTGGTGGTGCTATTCACTTTCTCCCCAAAATGAGTGGGTATGTTTAAGTCCAGCTCTTTATGGTGGGGTTTAAGGGCTCACTATTTGCCTTCTGTAGTTGCATTGGAGATAACACAGCTAGTCTGCTGATCTACTGATTTCTGAACCAGGAGTAGCTAACGTTGTATTTTGGCTAAGAGTCTCCCACTAGATTCCCCACATGGAGCCTCTCTGCCCTGGGCTGGTGCTGGGTCATGCCCCCCCTGCCCAATTGAGACAGATCTTTCCTGAAGTCCTTCCAAGATATCTTCTGTTGGAAATTTGTTACACTCCAAATATTTGTGTGTTCTGTCACCCCAAAAATCCTCTCAGAAGCTTGATTTGGTGTTGATCCTAAGGGAAGCCAGGAGGAGCTCAGGCAAAGTCCTGTCCACTCTTCACCACCTTGGCTCTGCCCCAAGAATAATATTCTTAAAGCACAAGTTTCAAAATGTCCCTCCCTTATCAATAAAATCCAGAGACTCTCTATCACCTTTAGTATTGAATCATCTGGCCTTTAAAACTGACAATATGGCTCTAACCTACCTTTCCAAACTTACACATTGTTTCTCTTCAAGTAGTCTTTGGTACAAACTGTTCTTGCTATTGTTAATAATTCCCCAAATTATCTTTTGTCTCTGTGTCTTTGTAATGAACCTTTACTTTCAGCTCTTAGAATCTCTACTTTCAAATATCAGCTCAAAAGTTACCTTCTATAGTGAGATGGGTTCATGTCCCTCTCCCCAGTGTCTAGTCTTTCTCCTGACAAAATCACTTTATATTGCCATTGTATATAGCCAGCCTATATACACTTTCATGTGTAAATGCTGTTTCTCCACTAGAATGTAAGTTTCTTGAGGGCAGAGTATCACTTTTTTGTTGTTTGTTTTTTCATTCTCAATACCTAATTTAGTACTTGGAATACAATAAGTAGGAACTTGATCAATGATGACTGAGTGGTTGACTCGAGGTAATAGAGGGCAAAACATAATTGGGGAATAGATATAAGCCTAATTTGACTAGAACTTCGAATGAGTAAAGAAGAACAAAGTAAAAAAGAATAGAAGCCAAAGTTTGTTGGCCTTAAATGGTATCCTGAGAGATTTCTATTTTAACCTTTAGACAACAGTCACTGAATTTTTTTTTCATTAAAAAAGTAACATGATTAGATCTGTGAATTAGGATGATTGTTCTCTCAGGTATGTAAAAAAGGACCTTGAAAGTACATAATAGAGCCACAATTTCACAGAACAGCCAGAATTTTCCTGAAGGGACATACATTATCTCTGGGTTAAAGAAAGGATCCTATACTTCCTTCCTCTCACATGGTATCGCTCATCCTTGCACAGCTCTTTGCAGTCCTCTTATCAAGCTCGCCTCAGAACACTACTTTTCTTTTCTTTTGTCTTCTTCCTTCCTTCCTTCTTTCTTTCTTTCCTTCCTTTGTTTTTTCTTTCTTTTTTTTAAACTATTGATACCCTTTGCTAGGATTCTCCCCAAATTGGAGATGTGAGTTGGACTCTCTGGAATCCAACTATCTCCCAGAATTGCTATATAAACCTGTTGAACTCTACTTTGTGACAATTTACTCCTTCCCCTATAAAGTTGCATTAGATATGTTTTATTAGTTATGACTCTAAGGATAAACCAAAATATTACACTTGGATTAACAAATCAGTTTCGTAACAAAAAAAAAGTGATATCCCTGATCAAATAGTCATCTCATTGTTTCTAAGTATTCTATCATCTTCAATGAATCAATTGACCTAGATTTAATAAATACCTATTATGTGTCAGACACTGTTAGGTACTGGGGATACAAATAAAACTGAAATATTCTCTGTCCTAAAGGAGTTTATATTTTTGTGGAGAAAATCTCATTAGCACATTAAAAAAAATGTACATTAATTTTGTAGTGGAAATCCTAAGAAAATACAAAGCATAATACAGAAAACACCTTTTGAAATGGACTTTGAAAGAAGTTAGGGATTCTTGTGTCAAAATTCATTCCAGGAAGGACAGTCTGGTCAAAGGAGCAGAGACAGGTGACAGAGTCAGATATGTGAGTAACAGCAAAGATAGTTTGAAGTGAACCAAACACTGCATGAAGAAAAATGATATGTAATAAGCCTGAAAATATAGATTTCATACATAAATTCTTTTTTTTCTGTGACACCTAATGTCACAACTGCAAATATGTTAACCTTATACCAATTATTTAGGAATTCTGACTTCCTATGTCATTCTTTATAATAGGTAATCACGATGATAATAGGATATCATCTCATCTCCTGGGTTTGCTCCCATAACTCTACTAAAATAACATTTAGTATGTTCAGTGTGTATAGTGAGAAAGAAGTCAGTAATTAAAATGTATCCTCTCCTTAGTGGTAGATTTCATTTAATATTCAAGGAAATTTAAGTATTAACTAGTTTTATTTCCTTGCAAAGATGAACAATGAAAAAAAATTAAGAGGTGAAGTGATATGCCCAAGATCTGAATTCAATTAGTTGCAGAACTAGTATATGAATCAAGTTATCCTGACTCTCAATCTAGCACTCATTCTGCTGAGCTACATTACCTTTCCCACTTTTAAAGGATAGATGTGATCTTAACAACTAACCCAAATAAATTTTTTAAAGCAGAATTTAAATCTAGAGTCCTTGATACTGTACTTTTTCCATTGTACAACATAGATCTGAGTTATATGAGGAGGAGCATCCCTACTCAAAAATAGAATGAGTCATTACCTATCTATCTGGAGAATTATCTTCTCCAGAATTCCAATTTCTCCCACCTCTCCACAACCTGAGCCTTCTAGTTTTAATCTTCTTACTATCACTCTTTGGCATCTCTGAAATGAACACACTCTAAATTGTAGCTTTTTGGATATAATATTGATTACAGGAAAAAAAAAAAAAAACCAAAAACAACAAAACAAAAAACAAAAGAACTACTAGGACTCGTGTTAGGATCATGATTGTTCCAGTCTACATGATAAGAAGAATGGGAGGTGGCAAGAGAAGAAATGTGTTTTGATATTTATTTAATTTCAGCACAGCATATTTGTGCTAATTAGAGCGGTGTCTTGCGAACAGATGTTCAAATCAGCAGGGAATAAGGGAGCCAAACAAAAGATTAATGGATTTATGTGTGATTTCAACTATAAGTGGCAAATCACCATGGTCAGAGGATGATGTGTGTGAAGGTGGACTTAACGTTCCAGACTCCCTGGGGAGATTCTCAAGATCATAATAGGTCACAGAATGGAGAGCAATCTTATATTTTGATATTATGTCACAGTATCAATATAAATAATGCCTCATTTATATCATGCATTAACTTTTTCTCAAATGCTTTTTTTCCTTCAATTCAATTCCAAAAGTATTTAAGTACTTACTATAAGAAAAACATTGTGTTAACCATAAACACAAATAAAAAGTGTATTTTTATTGTTTCATGTGTACATACATGTTTATATATGCACATCAGATGGATATACATGTATGTCTGTCTATAATACATGTAACATATATTTATATAGATATATTTTTAAATTTATATAAATTCACATTTAAAATGTATGACTTTAATAAATAAATGTTATATTTAATATATTTAAAATGAATTTATACCAATTTATATAAACATGTGCATGTATTTCTGTGAATTTCTCTGGAGATATATACATATATACATTTATGTGTGTGTATGTATATATACATATATACACATTTTAGTGCCATGCACCGTGCTACAATTATAGATAGTTTAAAAGAACTTTTCATTTAATATTTACAATAACCCTTTGAAGTAGGTGCTGTCATTATCATCACTTAACAGATGAGGAAATTAAGGCAAACAGACATTGTGGCTTGCTCAGGGCCACTCAGCTAATAAGTATCTGAGACTAGCTCTGAATTCAGATCTTCCTAACTGTAGTCTTGGTACTCTATCGATTGTGTTACCCAGCTGACTTTAAAATGTATATCTATAGATACAATAGATAGACAGAGAGATAGTAGATAAATGATAGATAAATAGATGGATAGATAGAAAGATGGATCAATTTGAGAGGATAGATAGATGAATATAGGTAGATAAATGGATGGATATATATTTAAATAGATGACAGAGTTTAGTCTGGCCCTATAACTTGTCCAGGATCATGCAGCCATTATGTGTCAGAGATGTATGTGATCCTTGAACCCAGGTTTATGAAAGCTCAAGATTTCAGGAGGTGGAGCTCATTTCAAGAAAGAGATATTCACAGACTGGATGGAAAGAGGAGTGTCATGTACAAGGCATATTGTACATTGCCAATTAGGCTGAAATTCAGATTAAATGAGATACAGCAATATCAAACCAGTCTTTTTAGAAAAATATAATGGAGTTACATTGTAATACAATCCAAATAATAAACTGAGGAGTTTGAATACACTTGATTGTCATAATTGAATTAAAAAAAATTTTTTTTCTAGAATAATGATTAAAATTAATCACTTCTTAAATGTATTGATCCAAAGACCCATGTCTATGCTATCTTCCTTCTCTCTTACAAAACATAACCGCCTGATATGAAGGGATAAAGAAATGAGTGGTATCTATATTCTACTCAGCCTTTAAGGTTCCAACACAAATCCCATTTCCTCTGTGTATTCATTCACTGCTGATTGATCTCTCTCCTTTTTATATTATACACGTTATCATTGGATTTCAACTATACTACACAATTTCCTGTAATGCAAAGAATTCAGGACTAAAAATCAACTGAATCATAGTTCTAGTTCTGTCACATTAACTATATGATAATTTGGGAGGAATGGCCATTTTCCCCACCTTTGACCCTTACTCTGCCAACTGTATGGAATTGTTTTGAGGATGAAATAAGGTCATATTTGTCTTTGATCAGACATTACTATTAATAACAAAAAAACAATAATTCATATTACTGTGCTCTGATTATTTCATTTGTTTGCAACTTGTCTCCCTAAAAATACTGTGATCTCTCTAAGGTAGGGATTATGTCCTCCATGTGTTTTCCTTCTCCAATTCTGACCAGTACACAGTACTCAGATACTGGAATGGTACTTTTTTCCTCTTTCTTTTTATTTTATTCTATTTTTAATTTATGGAATAAAACAAGCATTTCCATAACACAGTATAATAAAAAGATTATTGAACGTGAAACTGCAAAACTATTATGTACAACTTTCTATTCCTTTTAAAATATAATAAAGTTATCATGTAAATTTCTTTTTTCCTTTTTTATTGAATATTTATTAAAAACCATTCTTTTTGACAAAGGAATGATTCTTAATAAATGTTCATTTACTGAATTGTTGTAGCAGGATGCTTAGGTCTCTTCTCTGATCAAAAAAAACCAGACTTGTTGCTCGGAAGAAAGGCATGACATTAAGGTTAAGAAAAAAACCATAATGGATAGAAGTTAAATAATTAACATTCATTAAGTTTAATGTAATAATACTATTAAAATGATTGGATTGGACAAGAAGCTAGTCAACATTATCAAAGTCTTTAGTAGTAGTAGTGGTGGTGATGGTGGTGCTTGTCCTTAAAGAGGACCAATGAAGTGACATCAGAAAGGTTACATCTTGACTTGCAAGTGTGTTGAATTTAAGTGAGAATTTAAGCTGTGCAAAGTAATCAGCCTCACTCTCTCCTCCAGAGACAATAGGTCAGGATAGTAACAATGGTGACAGTATTAGCAGTAGTTAGCAGATAAGTGTAGCAGCAGCAACATCATCAGTAATATAGTAGTAGTGGTAGCAGCAGCAACAACAGTAGTAATAATAGCAGTACTACTAGTAGTAATAGAAATAATATGACAACAATAATTCTTTGTTTTTGTTTTTTTTTCTTCTGATGTCTTCCTAATTACTAATTGAAAGTATTTACTGATTTTAATTGGGTGAGAGATATGAAGGATGAGAGAGGAGGAGTTTAAGATAACTTAAACATCCTAGTTTGGATGGAACTTTTTTGGGAAAAATATTAGTGAAATTAATAGGAAAAGAAAATCATGATTTGTGTGGAACAATACATATGTTTTTATACGTGTTCGATTTAAGATGCAGGCAGCAAAACCAGATAACTGAAGATGTGATTTGAAAAGTGATAATGGCAGGAATAGAGAGACTACAGAAAAAGAAGAGAGGAGGAGAGAGAGGGAAAGAGCCAGATAGAGACAATTACAATCAGAGACTAAGAGAGAGGGAAGGAATCAAAGAATTGTGAGGGAAGGAGAGTCAAGAGAGAGAGAGAGAGAGAGAGAGAGAGAGAGAGAGAGAGAGAGAGAGAGAGAGAATGAGAGATTACTTGATGTTAGCAAACCTCGGGCTCATGATGCATCAGTGCATAGGAGCAGGATGAGAGAAACTCAAAAAAAAATAAGGAAAATGTTGTATTTAGAATGTAAGGACCTTATTCAAATTTTTCAATCTATTAATTACTGCTTTGTGATTTTGCATAGATAACATCTTTTCTGAGTCTCATTTTCATCATCTGTAAAATAAAGATGTTTAAAATCCCTTCTAGTTATGGGTCTATGATCTTATGATCTATTATAGTTTGCAACATATAGTTATGATCTATTATAGTGTGCTTAACTTTTTTTTTAATTCCTGTAACTCATGTAGAGGAATCACAAAGATTTTTGTGATGGAAGAGCTCTAAGACATCACTTAAAGGAGAGTAAATCAGCACTAGCTCTGTGCTTAGGAACTCTTAAGTATGAATCCAGTTTGGATATATGTTATCATCTGAAAAAGGTGCTTACACTATTTATATCACAAATTTGCTATGAAAAAAGTACTTTTGTAAACCTTTAGAAATAAGAATTTTTAATTATATAGTCATCATTTTAAGCATGAACAAAGTGAATCTTGGGGAAGTCAAATGACTTATCTATAATCACACAGGTTATTCCTGAACAAGAACCTCTGTTTTCATTGACATAAAATCAAGGGTTCATAATTTTAGAGTTTAAAGAGCCCATCAAGGCTATCTAATTTAACTCCTTTATTTTGCAATTGAGGAAACTGAGGTTCTTAGAGGTACAATGATTTGTCTAAGATACAAGGTGAGTGAATGGCCAAGTCAGTATTTGAACCTACTTGCTATGTCTGAATCCAGCACTATCTCTATTGTTTCAGGCTGCTTCTTCCTTGTCAAGATGCAGAAAATTACCTACAAAAATGTAGGTAATACTTATCCATCTATATTTCTCTGAATCTTATGGCTCTATCAGTAATACTTTAATTCTTAGATAAATAAATTATTTTAATAAGTTATTCTTAAGTACCAAGCATTACACGAATATCTAGAGCTACAAATTCACTAAGCAAAGCATTCTTGCCCTTAAGGAACCTATATTAGGCAGAAGTTAAAGGCATGGTATAAAATTTCCTGGTTCTTGGTAAGAAAAGATAAAATCTTACCTATCAAAGCCAGAAGACAAAGAAATGGAGTCCAAACTTGGTCAGGGTAGGGACGCATAAAAATCATGCTCAGAGTATAAGCTGTATATTAAGGAGATGGCCTACTTCTATTTCTAGTATAGATATGGCTAGAAGGTATGCCAGTTATGCTGTCTTAGCCTTGGTGTTCATATTATAGCTGATTTTCTCCTTCCCCTCATGGAAGATAAATATTTCCATGGAGATATGCCCTTATAACCTATAGACATGTCTGTGACTTCCAGGTAGAATCTTTATTATATCACTTTGACAAATACCTGGGCCTAGAGTAAACAACTTTGGTAGAGTTTGGCAGGAGAAAATATATTGTCTGGTAATTTGTAAAAGTGTCTGTCCTTTTAGAGTGGGAAGACCTTTGTTGTCAGAAACAGCTGGCATTTTTTTGTGGTTCCGGGCCATATTAGCTGCAGTGTTTACTGAGTTAGAGTTTCTCTGCTTGTAAACTCAGACCTAGACCAGATTACTGAATTTTTTTATTCCCTGGATCCCAGTGCTTAATGCTCCTTGCCTGATCCTTTCATAACATTCTTCACTTGTGTTTTTTTCACTCTGGTCAAAGGCCATGACTTGTAGTCCTCAATTCCAATGGATAGCTGTCCCCAACAGAGTAGAAAACAAGATTTATTATCAACTATTTATTTTACTAAAAGACAGTGTTGTGGAAAGGAGAAGAGAAATAAGGAAGCAAGGGAAGGGAAGGAACAAGTATTTATTAACTACCTAGTAAGTACCAGGTACTTTATTAAGATCATTTCATTTTAACTTTATAACAATCTTATGAGGTAGGTACTATTATTATTGCCATTTTTTATACTTGAGTAAATTGAGGCAGATAGAGCTTAAGTGACTCTTTACCTCAGTTTTCTCATTTGTAAAATGAGCTGAAGAAGGAAATACCAAATCTCTTCAGTATCTTTGCCACAAAAATCTCAAATGAAGTCACAAAGAATTGGACAAGGTGGAAAAATGATTGAACAGCAACAAAGTATAGTAAAATAGAAAGAACTCTGAATTTAGAGTCATAGACCTGAATTTAAATCATAACTCTGCTATGTAATGCCTATATACTATGGAGCAAGTTTGATAGCATAGCTAGGCCTGTTTCTACAGCTAATGTATATGCCTGGATTTTAACTTAGGTTTTTTTTGAATCCAGGTCCTGTGTTCTATTCTTTGTACCACTAGGATATTTCCTTTAAACTCTAAAATCTAACTCCTTCTAAAATGTAAGCTAGACCTGAAAAAGAAGACAGGTTCAAATTGTACCTCTTATTCATTTATGTCATATGATGTTTTAGAATTAACTTTCTTCATTTATAAAATGAGAATAATAACACCTTCAATCCTTACCTTGCCACTATGTTGTGAAGAAAATACTTTGTAAAATTTAAAGCCCTGTAATAGAAATGTGTTTTTTTAACTTCATATACATCCCTCTGAGAGAGGTAGAGAATTAAGTGTCGTATATACACTCCCAGACATGTTTGCTTTATCCACTGGTTTTGCTCTACAACTTTTTGTTTTATTTTGTTTTGTTAGCAGGAGGATTTTTTGAGTGTGTTTCTGTGTGTATTTCAGGGGAGGGTTAGGGTTGTTGGAGTGGGAAATGACATCAATAAAAATGTAAACAAGCAAGAATTTATTGGAATATTTGAGATCTTTGAAAGCAGTTTTAGAGTTAATAGAATCATAGATTAAGAAATTAAAGATGCCTCAGAGGTCATCTAATTATAGGCTCTCTCATTTTTCAGATGAGGAAATTAAGGTGTAGAGATGGTAAAAAAAAAAAAAAAAATTTGCTCCAGATCACACAGGCATTAAGTGGCAGAGCTTTGATTGAAATGCATGTTCTATGATTTTAAATCCTTTGTCAAGCTTGTCATTTGCTTATCTTGTTCAATTCTTTGACATTTGTTTTGGGGTTTTTGTGGGAAAGATATTGAATTATTTTTTTTTCTCCAGCTCATTTTACAGATGAGAAAACTGAGGTAAACAGGTTTAAATGCGCTGCCCAGGGTCATGTGGCCAGTAATTGTCTGAGACTAAATTTGAACACAGCCATTCTCTAATTGATGGGCATCCATTCAGTTTCTAGTTTCTTGCCACTACAAAAAGGGCTTCCACAAACATTTTGTACATGTGGGTCCCTTTCTTTCCTTTAATATATCTTTGAGAGGCAACTAGATGGCACAGTGGATAGAGGACCAGCTCTGAAGTCAGGAGGACCTGAGTTCAACTCTGGCCTCAGATACTTAACACATGCTAGCTGTGTGACCCTGGGCAAGTCACTTAATTCCAACTGCTTCAGCAAAAATGCAAAAAAAAAAAAAAAAAAAAAAGGAAAAGAAAACAAAAGATCTCTTTGGGATAAAGGCCCAACAGAAACATTGCTGGGTCAAAGGGTATGCACAATTTGATAACTTTTTGAGCATAGTTCCAAATTGCTCTCCAGAATAGTTGCATCCATTCACAGTTCTACCAACAATGTACCAGTGTCCCAGTTTTCCCATATCCCCTTCAACATTTGTCATTATCTTTTTATGTCATCTTAGCCAATTTGACAGGTGTGTAGTGGTATGTCAGAGTTGTCTTAATTTACATTTCTCTGATCAATAGTGATTTGGAGCACCTTCTTGTATGACTAGAAATAATTATAATTTCTTCATCTGAAAATGTTCACATCCTTTGACCATTTATCGATTGGAGATTGGCTTGAATTCTTATAAATTTGAGTCAATTCTCTATATATTTTAGAAATGAGGCCTTTATCAGAACCCTTAAATTTAAAAATGATCTCCCAATTTATTGCTTCCCTCATAATTGTGTCTGCATTAGTTTTGTTTGTACAAAAACTTCTTAACTTAATATAATCAAAATTATCTATCTGGTGTTCAGTTAAGAGTTCCAGTTCTTCTTTGGCCACAAATTTCTTCCTCCTCCACAGATCTGAAAGGTAAGCTATCCTATGTTGCTCTAATTTGTTTATAATATCACTCTTCATGTCTAAATCATGAACCCATTTAGATCTTATCTTGGTATGTGGTGTTAGGTGTGGGTCAAGCCCTAATTTCTTCCATACTAGTTTTCAATTTTCTCAGCAGTTTGTGCCAAATAGTGAGTTCTTATCCCAAAAGTTGGGGTCTTTGGGTTTGTCAAACACTAGATTGCTGTATTAATTGACTATTTTGGCCTGTGATCCTATCCTATTCCACTAATCGACTACTCTATTTTTTAGCCCATACCAAATGGTTTTGATGACTGCTGCTTTATAATATAGTTTTAGATCTGGCACAGCAAGGCCACCTTCAGCAGCATTTTTTTTTCATTAATTCCTTTGAAATTTTTGACCTTTTGTTCTTCCAAATAAACTTTGCTACTATTTTTTCTAGATCTGTAAAATAATTTCTTGGGAGTTGGATTTTGGTATGGCACTAAATAGGCCTACCCATGAACACTTGATGTTTTCCCAACTGATTAAGTCTGACTTTATTTGTGTGGAAAGTGTTTTGTAATTTAGTTTGTACAGTTCATGACTATTCCTTGGCAAATAGATTCCCAAATATTTTATACTATCGACAATTATTTTGAATGGAATTTCTTTTTGTATCTCTTGCTGCTGAACTTTGTTGGTAATATATAAAAATGCTAATCATTTACGTGGCTTTATTTTATATCCTGCAACTTTGCTGAAGTTGTGAATTGTTTCTAGTAGATTTTTAGTTGAGTCTCTAGGGTAAATATACTATCATATCATCTGCAAAGAGTGATAATTTGATTTCCTCATTATTTACTCTAATTCCTTTCATCTCTTTTTCTTCTCTTACTACCAAAGCTAAAATTTCTAATGCAATATTGAATAGTACTGGTGACACTGGGAAGCCTTGTTTCACTCCTGCTCTTATTGGGAATGGTTCTAATTTGTTCCCATTACATATGATGCTTGCTGATGGTTTTAAATAGATGCTACTGATCATTTTAAGGAAAAGTCCATTTATTCCTGTACTCTCCAGTGTTTTTAATAGGAATTGGTGTTACATTTTATCAAATGCTTTTTTCTGCATCTATTGAGATAATCATATGATTTTTGTTAGTTTTGTTATTAATATAGTTGATTATGCTGATAGTTTTCCTAACATTGAACCAGCCCTGCATTCTTGGTATAAATCCTACTTGGTCATAGGGATTATCCTGGGGATGACTTTCTGTAATCTTGTTGCTAATATTTTATTTCAGATTTTTGCATCAATATTCATTAGGGAAATTAGTCTATAGTTTTCTTTCTCTGTTTTCACCTTACCTGGTTTAGTTATTAGCACTATATCTATATCACAAAAGGAATTTGGTAGAACACCTTCTTTCTCTATTTTTTCAAATAGTTTATATAGTATTGGAATGAATTGTTCTTTGAATGTTTGGTAGAATTCATATGTAAATCCATCTGGCCCTGGAGATTTTTTCTTAGGGAGTTGATTAATAGCCTGTTCTATTTGTTTTTCTAAAATGGGGCTCTTTAAATAATTTATTTCCTCTTCTGTTAACCTGGGTAGTCTATATTTTTGTAGATATTCCTCCATTTCATTTAGATTATCAAATTTATTGGCATAAAGTTGGGCAAAGTAACTCCTAATTGTTGCTCTAATTTCTTCTTCATTTGTGGAAAGTTCTTCCTTTTCATTTTTGAGAATAGCAATTTGACTTTCTTCTTTCCTTTTTTCTAATGAAATTAACTAAAAGCTTATCTATTTTGTTGTTTTTTTTCATAAAACCAAATGAGTTTTATTTATTAATTCAATAGTTTTCTTCTTTCCCTCAATTATATTAGGTTTTCTTTGCCTCTCCATGAGATTTTACCTTATTTTTACCTCCTTTTTTTAACCTTATTTTACCTCTTTTTCCAGTATGATCCCCTTTCTACCTCTAGTTTTTTTCATATTATCAAAGTAAAATCAAATTATACCCACATTCTCTAAGTATATCCATAATAGAAATATAGTTCTCAAGTGTTCTTTCCTTTTAACTTTTCATGCTTCTCTTGAGTTCTGTGTTTCAAGGTCAAATTTTTTTTGTTCATGTTTGTTCTTTTCATTAGAAATAGGTGAAATTCACCTATATCATTCTTCCCTGAAAGACAATGCTCATTCTAGCTAGATAGCTTAATCTTGGCTGTAATCCAAGTTCCTTTGACTTTTGGAATATCTGATTCGCCCTTTGATCCTTTAAGGTAAAAGCTGATAGATTCTGGGTGATCCTAATTATCATTCCTCAGTATTTGAATTGTTTCTTTCTAGCTGCTTACAATATCTTTTCCTTGGTGCAATAATCCTGAAATTTAGCTATGATATTCTTTGGGGATTTAATTTTGGGGTTTCTTTCAGGAGGTCATCAGTGAATTCTTTCAATGACTATTTTACCTTCTGATTCTAAAATATCAGGGCAGCTTTCTTTCATGATTTCCTGGAAGATAGTGTCTAGGTTCTTTTTCTTTTCATCATGGCTTTCAGGAAGTCCAATAATCCTTAGATTGTCTCTCCTAGATCTATTTTCCAAGTCAGTTGTATTTCTTAAGAGATATTTCATATTTTCTTCTATTTTTTCTTTTTTTTTGTTTTTGTTTGATTCTTGAAGTCTTATTGATTCATTTACTTCCATTTGTTCAATTCTAATTTTTAGTGTATAATTTTCTTCAGTTACCTTTTTTAACTCCTTTTGTAACTGGCCAATTGAATTTTTTTTTTTGTTCATTGCAGTCTTTTTCCATTTCACCATTTTTGTTTTCTAGTGAGTTGGTGTCTTTTTCATATCTCTTTTTTAGGGCATCATATCCTTCTTGCACTGATCTCATTTCATTTCCCCACTTTTTTTCTAACTCTCTTTTGAGATTCTTTATGCAATCTTCCAGGAAAGCCTTGTGACATGGGGACCAGCTCATATCTCCTTTTGTGGCTTCCTCTGGAGTTGCTTTACCTTTATGAACCTCAGGATCTGAGATCTGTTCTACTCTCTCTCCATAAAAGCTGTGTATGGTAAGAGTTATTTTTTGTTTTTGATTTATTTTTTTAAGCTTGAGGTCTGTTTAAAGCAAAGCAGGGACAGCTGCTTTAATTTGCCCTGGGGCATTTCTGCTGATTGACTTCTGGTGCTGGGCAATTGAAGCCAGTCTGGTGTTCTCAGTAATTTACAATCTACCTTTTACAAAAAGCAGATCTGCCAAATCACCTGCTTGCAACCAGGGCAGAGTGGCCCAAGAGTCTCAAAGAAACTTCCCAGTTGCTTACAAACTGCCATGCTCTGAGTCCCAGCCCAGCTTCCTGTCCCAGTCTCCCCATGCTGCCATCTGGGTTCAGCCGACTGTCCCCCTGCCTGACTGAAATGGACCTGTTCCGATGTTCTTCCAAGGTAACTTATTCTGGGAATGTGTTGTCCTCCAAATATTTGGGGGCACTTTGACTCCAGAACCAGTTCAGAGGCTTAATCTGCTGTTGGTTTGAGAGGTCAGAGGAGGTCACAGAGAGTCGTGTCTGCACTCTGCCATCTTGGCTCCTGAGAAATAATATTTTTTGGGTAAATTTTAGCTTTATATATCACAGCAGCAATTTGAAGAACTAATTAGGTTTTTAAAGTTAGATAAATCTGAGCTCAGAGTTCAGATTTTACAGAGTTCAGATTTTATAGGAGAGGAAAATAAATCCTATACAGATTAAATGAATTGCCCAAGATCACACAGATTGATGGAGAATTCAAACTTGGGTCCTTCAACATTTCCAGTGCTCTTTCTGCAACAACACAATCAATTTCCCCAACACCATACTGCAGAAATAGACACAAAATGTTGTATTGAATCATTTTGTTGAGGATTTGTGACACTTGGCCGAGTGCTTGACCTGAATCCTGGAAATGTCTTTTTTTCCCCAGCACATTATTTTCCTATCCCATAGAGTATTCTGCCACAAACTGATAAAGAGAACAATTTTATATTGCCTTAGCTGAGTTGCTAGTGAACGCCTCACTACCTTCCACAGATCATGTAGCATACTGTTTCATCCTGTTCAGAATGTAGGATTTGATGGTCATTGCTGGGCTACAAAGGTTTCACAACCATGTAATTAAATGAGCCCCATTATAGAACTCCATAGTCTTAGTGACAGCTTTATTGGTAGTAGCTGTTTAAATTTGGTTGCTGAGCTTTTATAACATGAAAACCACATTGTACTTTTGCTCATTATTTGAGCACCAGCTCCATGCAAGATGTTGTAGGGAAATATATAGACAATAGAATACATCCCTTGCTTCCATGAGCTTACAATGTTACATGCAATAAAGAGTCCACAAATAGATATTATGAGTCAAAGTTGCCAATTCCTATCACAAAAGACAGTGTAATAACAATAGCTAACATTAACATTTTATGTCTTTAAGATGATACAGTGTTTTGTGTACATTTTCTCATTTGATCTTCATAGAAGCTCTTGCAGGGAGGGGCTATTATTATCCATTTTTTTTAGAAGAGAAAACAAGCTCAGAGAGTGTATGTGAATCATCCATTTCACATGACTTGAAATTTAGGAAGCAGCATTCAAATGATTTAAATCCAAATTACACTTGAATACATGTCCAGGATTTTTATATCATGTGATTTTATTTTAACATCTAAGCTTTGAACATCATCTGGAATACAAATTATAGAATTGGGCCATTTGAAAAAAGTCATTCAAATTGCTGAGATGTCTTCTGAAACTTGCAAACTAAATATGCCACCACTCTGTTACTTTGAAGTGGCAGGGCTAAAGGTGAGTGTTTCTCTTCTTTTCTCCTTCCAAATACTGCTTACTCTGTGGATAAATTACCATTAGGTTATGACATGTGCTTTCTTTCAGCTCTACTCTGTGGCAAATTCTGTCTTTCAGGCATTAGATCAAATAAAAATGTTTTAGATCATTGGAATCAGATAGTAAATCACTACTCTGTGCTTTTTATGCTTTTACTGAACATAGAAGACTGTAAAAGCATCCAGAAGGAAGGAAAAATTTGACTTTTCTCAGGGCCTTCTCTGCTAGAGAATGTGCTTCTTTCATAGAATATGATTGAGGATATTTGCAGGCATGGCTTAAAGACACAGATGTTTGGTTTGACAGCATCTCACATTTTTCTACTCTATATTCCAAAGATTAGGCCTCTATTAAATGTTTAACTGGAAAGACTGGGATAAGCATTTTTATCAGTAGCATTTCTTATGTCTAAGAAATTTCTACATATATTTCTTTCCATATTATATACATATACATATATACATATCATAGATGCTAAAAATATTTGTTGAAAAAAGAATGAACAAATGCATGAACGCTCAGTTATCTGGACTAGAAGATTTCCTAGAGTTAAATGACAACATTTTTTTTTATCCTCTCTAAGATGGTATTTAGTCCTTAGCACAGGGCCTTACACATAGTAAAATCTTATTTAATAATATATATTATTGTTAAGTAAGGTCTAATGGCAATTAAAAGAGAAAATGTGGTGCAATAGATAGAAAGCTAACCTTAGAATTAGAAAGACTTGGATTCAATTCCTGTCTCTTATATAGAATCAGTGTGTAACTGTCACTGACAAGCTATTAGCTTTTCAGTGCCTAAGGAACTCTCCATGATTAGAAGTTGCAGATAAACTAGAATCTTCACCAGATTTTAAGCGAATTTCTATACCACAAGTTCTATATATTAATTAAATCACAGGTTTAGAACCACTACAAAATATAAATATGTCTTTTAATATTATTGCCAATGAAGTTTTGAATTACACAGGAGTTAGGATAAGATGAATCAGATAATATTAATAGCTGACATTTATATTTGTTTATTCAAATTTGCAAAGTGATGTGATATATTATTTCCTTTTATCCTTACAAAATATCACAACTGTATCTGCAAAGTGTTATAATACTTATCCTCACCAAAAAATAAAAGTATATAGGCAAAACAGAAATTACTATCCACATTAGCAGTTCCATTTTTACATATGTGGAAATCAAGGTTTAGATAGGTTAAATAAACTGGCCCATGGCTGTGTGAGTACATGGAGCTAGAATTGAAGCTAGGTCCTATCTAACTGCAAAGCTATTGCTTTTCACCACTATTCCACTGAAGAGGTATCACTAAATGAAACTTACACTTAGACTCTCTGAAGAGCTGTTTTATATAGTTTTGATTTATCAGATTTTTTTTCTTAATGTGCTTAGAAGAATTAGACTCAATGACAATGACATGGCAGCGTTTTCCCTAAGGTGACTGATGTTTCCTGTCTGGGCAGTAATTTATAATCCCACAGGGTGAGGGGGTTGATGTTGATAACATTGAAAGTGTTTATGTGATTCAGAAGAAAAGTTGTTCTCATCCATGAGTTTTTTCTAATACTCTACTCATCAAATCCTCTTATATTTATCTTCTTTTTCAATTTTGATTTATTTTCATTCCCTTGCTTAATTAAAGGTTAGTTTCTACTATAAGTTCCATTTAATCTATAGTACTCTAGAGGATAATGAAAAGAATGCTGGATGAGGATAGTAGCCTTAAATTTTTGTTCTACTTAACACTAATTTCTTCTGTAACTTTGGGCAAGTTATTTTCCATCTCAAACTCTTTGATTCAAAATGAGTACTTAGATAAAATTTTTCATAAGGTTCTTTCTGGCTGAAAAATTATATTTTCCTAAAAAATAGGCATCACCAAACTGCGTTCCGTAGACCAATTACAGCTTTCTCCCCTCCCCCCCCCGAATTTTGTAGCCTTTGCCTACAAACTATCCCTTGCTTAAGGGTCTACAAAAATATACAGCAAGCTGTATTTGCTCAGTAGCCCATAATTTTCCAACCCTTGCTATAGATTTAGTAATTAGGAGGGACCTTAGAGATCATCTACTCTAACCCTCTTATTTAAAAAAAATATATTTTTGTTTTAGCGTTTGAGTTCTAAATTCTATCCCTCCCTCCCTTCCTCCTCTCTCTTTCCTAAGATAGTAAGCAATTAGATATAGGTTGTACAAGTGCAATTATGTAAAACATTTTCATATTAGCCATTTGTATAAGAAGACTTTTATAAAAGAAAAAGATCAAAGTAAAAAATAGTATGATTTAGTCTGTATTCAAAAACATTAATTCTTCCTCTGAAAGCAGATAGTATGTTTCATCATTAGGCCTTTAGCATTGTCTTTGGATCATTGTATTACTGAGAATAGCCAAGTTATTCACAAGTCTTTGTAGAACAATATTGCTGTTGCTATGTAGGATGTTTTCATGATTCTGTTCACTATGCTTCAGTTTATGTAAGTCTTTTCCAGGTTTTTCTGAAATCATCCTTCTTGTCATTTCTTATAGCACAATAATATTCCATTATCTAGCTTGTTTAGCTATTCCCTGGTTGATGAAAATTTCTTTGATTTCCAGTTCTTAGCCATCATAAAAAGAGCTGTTATAATTTATTTTTATATAAATGGGTCATTTCTCCTTTTTTTTTTAAATTTATGGAATATAAACCTAGTGATATTGCTGGATCAAAGGGTACTCACAGTTTGATAGCCTTTTGGCTATAGTTCCAAATTACTTTCCAGAATCATTGTATCACTTCATAACTTCATCAGCAGTGTATTGGTGTCCCAGTTTTCCCACATCCCTTCCAACATCCAATATTTCCCTTTTTTGTCATTTTAGCCAATTTGGTAGGTATGAGGTAGTGAGTTGTTTTTTATTTGCATTTCTCTAATCATTAGTGATTGAGTAATTTTTTTTTTCATATGACTGTAGGTAACTTTAATTTCTTCATTTGGAAACTGCTTATTCATATCCTTTGATCATTTATCAATTGGGGAATGACTGGTATTTTTATAAAAATCGACTTAGTTCTCTATAGTTGAGAAATAAGGTCTTTGTTAGAGATACTTGTTACTAAAAACTTCCCCCAGTTTTCTGCTTATAATTTTCAATCCATTATTTTTACAAATGAGGAAACTCAGGCCTAGTGAACAAAAGTGAATTGCCAAAGGTTACACAAAAAATAAATAAAAGAACCAGTTTTTCAATTTAGGCACTAACTTTAAATCTCTTGTTTTTCTCATAATATTATATATTCTCCTACACAGAGGATGAGTGATCTTGGATCCCATTTAAAGTTGCATGCTAAGATGCTGACCTAATCTCATTATAAAGTAGTTTTCTGACATAGTGAAAGTACTATCATATCATAAGCTCTCCAGGAGCAGGTGTACCTGTGCCTTATTCATCTCTGTTTTCCCCACAGTCCCTAATACAGTGCTATGGATGCTGCAAGTACATGAATAATGAATTAATGGTTGAATGAATAAATACAAGACAATCCTTCCACTCAAGGTCTAATGCTTTCTAATAAGGGAAGGTAACACATGTAGGAGAGTGGTGGCTAGGGAGGGGATATTTGGATATGGGAAATATGGGAAATAACAGAAATGGAATTGTAGTCCATTTTTTGAGGAAGCTGGCCTTGGAGTTAGGAAGACCTGAATATAAATCTGACTCAATCCTTGCTAACTTAATAACCTAGAGAAAATGCTTAATGGGTAGTCCTCTCAGTTTCCTCATCTATAAAATGGCAATAATAATAGAACCTATTTCCCAAGCTTGTGAGAATAAAATAAAATATTTTTAAAGTGTTTTATAAAAGTTAAAGTGTTAGATGAATGTTAAATTATTGTTGTTGTTATCAAGTTGTCTTGATAAATATATTCCCAGGGCAAGACATGAAAAGTTTGTGGGTGGGTTGCGTCAGTACATGCATGATATTATAGCCAGAGATAGATGAATTACAGGTATCTATATAATGAATAAATATCTATTTTGTAGGAAAATTTATCATAAGGTATATTTATCTTAATTTTCACTGATTTTAGTTGCTGATTGACTAAAAAGACTTTTATATAAAGTGGTCATACACTATGGGCTTCAAGCAAGGCTCTATCATTCTATCATCTGATCTTATGAGTTTCTTAGGAAAAATACACACACATATGTAATATATATGTTTTTCTTTTTTTGAGCCTCAAGATTATTTCTGACTTTCTACATGTATTACAAAGGATCACAGAATTAGAGATAAAAGTAATCTCAGAGGCCATCTAGCCCAATCTTTTCATTTTATAAATAAGGAAACTGAGATCTAGGGAGGTTGTGATATTCATAGAGTTGCATGAATAGTAAGAATAAGAGATATGATTTTTGCCCAAATCCTCAGACTTTTTTTTGCCAGAGAATCTTTTCTAGGTATTTATGGCACTATGATTAAAACTAACAAACTACATGTGCAAAAAGATTGATTTTGTTGAAGGCAAGGTTTTCTGTATTTCAATGTTAGGTATATACCAATGGAACATATGCATGTTCCCCTGGTTTACTAAAATGCAGCTCTTGGTCTGGAATGTCTTTAACAAGAGTAATGTCTTTGCCACCCCGCAGCATGTGTTTGCATTGGAGAAGAAGTCAGACACTAGGATATAGGGAAGGTTCATAATTCTTTTCTCTAGTCCCAAGAGGAATACCCTGTTAGAAATATATGTACTTAAGTCCCTAAATATTATGGTTTAGGGGTACAATAATTTTAGGTATTCAAACCCACAAAAACTATTTTCTAGGTTTCTTGCCCTTAAGGGTAATTGTTCTTTACTCCCAAATTCTGATTACACAAAAGAACAGTAAAAAAAAAATCAAACACAAACCCATAATGAATAAGCCCATTTATTCAAGCAAAACAGCAAAAAGAAATCTGAGAAAGTATAATAGATTATAATAGATCAGAAAATAGAAAAGATAACATGTTCTCTTTGGATAAGAGTGACATAAGATCTTAGCTTAACCAAGGATAGCTAAGTCCTAATCTCACCTAAGGGGAAATTCTCTCTCTGAAAGATAGAAATCAGAGACATGTATCTAAACTGACATCCTCCATACATCTGCAGCTTCCAAGACTTCTTTATATGCCTTTCTTCTGAAGACAGATATCTTTCTGGCAGAAACTCTTATACCAATGCTTCTTTTATGTAGGTCTACCTTGCTGCCTTGAGTATCTTCTCTACCAATTAGGAATTGTATCTGCATATCAGCAGCAAACAAAGTGCTCTAGGAATTGGGTGAAAACCAAGCTATGTCAGTTATGACTCAAGAGAAACAGAGATACCTCTGTAAGAATTCTGTAGGTGTGCAGAAAGTGGCAGGACCCAAAGGACATATCCAAAAAAGTATGCTTATACACTTCCTCCCTTACTTCAGTAAGCATAGCATCTTATAACGATCATCAATACATTTCACTTAGTGTTCTTCTGCATGTTGTTAAGCCATCTTTCTCAGAATTTTGACATTTTGCTGACCCTCTCCCTGGATCAGTCTTGCTTCTTTGACACCCATGGAGGTGAGAATTAGATTTTAAACTTTTGAAAGCAAGAGGTTTTGCTATTTCTTTTTCATCTGGGAAATGGGCCAGTCACTCTCCTGCACAACAGTTCTCCTCTTCCCCTACCAACAAGACATTAGATTTCAATCTAGACTGTTGTACTTTTTGCTTGACCCTACCCAAGTAAAGAAATCTCTACTGTTAACTATCTGTTGTCCTAGACAGACACAATTAGTCAAATTCCCAGTATCCACAGATCAAAGGAATCCTAAACAGGATGTTGCTTTCCAGGTGTCTATATGAGTCAGCCAAGTCCCTGGAGAGCCAAAATTATCCACATTAGAAGGTTAGACCCCAGGATTTCACATGTCTCTGTGAGCTGTGTCATCTCTCCAATACTAAGATAACTGCTCATTTTTGCTAGCAAACTGACTGATTAAATTCATATTCTACCTTGTGGCAGAATTATATTTGGTCATTCTGTCATCAAAAGCCTCCTGTTGTTGGAATTTCCATTTAAATTTTGCATGTAATTACCAACCCCTATGGGTATAATTCCCTATAGGTATATTCATTAGCTGTCTATTTCCTTGTCCCTGCATGTAACTCCCTAGGTTTTGGTGTTGGCAGCCTGCTTGCCAGATATCAAGTGTGGGCATCAGTGAACTAGTAAATGCCTTGCTACTTCCCAGATGCTTATTGAGGTACCCTTGGGGGCAGACTAAACAAAGTAAATGTTTCAGAAAAGGAATTTTCAGTATTGAGATTAAGTTTAAGAAATGCTTGTGAAAACTAGGACCCACTTTCTATGACTTTGTCCTGTCTTGTTCCTTTAAAGGAATGACATAACTTATTTCTAAACCTGAAAGACATGGTTTGACTTAAGGAAAAATAGAAAACTGTCAGAAACCTGCTTATTGCAACTATTAGGGAAAAAATAAAAGAGCAGAAGAGGAACTGTCAATAGTCCCTAACCCAGTATTCACCCTCCCATTATAGAAGAAGTTTTCACCTTTGATTCAAAAAGCCTTGTGACTTTAGGAGAGCCTGAAGTCAAAGACTGGAAGTTGGCAAGGATAAAATGTAGGCCAAATGAGTATGAATTTTGTCAGGCCATAAATAAGTAGGAGGCAGAAAACTGCAGAATGGCAATGGGTCTCACTCTTATATGAATAGTGACCACTCTCATTAGTGGCAACTCTCTTCCAATGGCCTTGTCTAGACTTTAGTTGAGACTATAATGGCCTTGTGGCTGATTGAAATTTCTCTAATGTCCAAAATCTCCTTAAGTACTGCTGGAGATAAAAAAAAATCTTCTCCCTGCCTTCTTTTGCTTTTATATATGTTCTTTGGTACATATGCGGATGGTTAGGGTTTTAATAGAGCCTATGTGATAGATTACCATGCTTATTTTTTGAAATAAAAATTCCCCCAAGTAAATAACATATATCATTTCTTGGCTTTTAATAAATAACTTTGCTTGTTTTGAAAGAGAAATCTTTGTGTATGTATGGGCCTCTGGTTTCTTTATGAGCGTGATTAACTGCCAATGGATGTAGTATAGTTGCAAATCTTGGAGGGAGGGCAGGAAACAGTCTTAGAAGAATTAAAGTTCTGAATTACCCACAAGGTAATGGAAAAATACTCTACTGGTATAAGTAGATTTTAGGATATTTTCAATGATGATTTACATACCTAGATGCTCCTCATAAAGTAGGCTTTACATCTTGGAAAATGGCAAATGCTACAAATAGCCATTTGTGGGTAGCTAGGTGGCAACGTGCATAGTGTGTCAAGTCTGGAATCAGAAAAAGTCATCTATCTGAGTTCAAATCTGACCTTAGATTCTTACTAGTTGTGTGACCCTGGACAACTAGTTTAACCCTGTTTGCCTTAGTTTCCTCATCCATAAAATGAGCTAGAGGAGATGGCAGACTACTGTAGTAAATCTGCCAAGAAAACCGCAAATGGGGTCACAAAGAGTGGGAAATGATTCAACACCAACAACAAATCAGAATTGATTTATTATTTTGTGGTTTATCTGGTTTTAAGAAAGTGATGGAGAAAATGTTACAATTCAGATTAAACTCAAGAATGAGACATGTACATTATTTTTCTGTAGTGCTGATGATTATTTACTGGCAGAAGAGATTTTAAGAAATGTAAAATTTGGAAAGGTCCTTCCTAGACTTTTCATACTATTTCCCTTCATAAGTACTAAATTGTAAACAACCTGGTCTATTAGCTATTCCCCAAATTCAATTCTCAATCTGCTTTCTCTGTTCAGTCTTACAAGCCATCCTCATGCCTGGAATGCACTACTTCATTATCTTAGCTTAAACACCACCTTTTCATGAAGCCTTCTTTGACCCTCAGTCATTAGTATTCTCTTTGCAATTTCTCTTGCACTCTACCTACTAATGTATATAACGTATTCCACAAGAATTTGTGCTCTTTGAAGGCAGGGACTGTTGGATTATTTTTGTTGTAATTTGTATCCAGCACACTATCATTCATATAAAAAATACTTAATATATCTTTGTTGAATGAATGGATGAAATTCATTTGCTGGAATGGACAATCTAAATTATTTTCTACTACAACTTGGTTAACTAATCATCACTATCTATGTTTACCAGCGATTGTAGACTTATCCAGTTGCTACTTTTTTTTATCCCAGGTTGAATAAAAGTACAGACAAATTTTGTTATTGCTATTCTCCAAACCTTCTTTTATTAAAATAATGAGCTCTGAATGCCTCAAATATGGAGAATTGTATAAAGTGAGGAAGCAATGTAGTATAAAACAACCTTCCTACTTAGTGAATATGAAGTGAAATAAATGACATTTAGGAATATAAGGCTATAATCTAATAATTTACAGAAATAAATAACTAGATAACTTTCTTGCAAAAGTTTACGTTTGACATTGCCTTTCAAAATGAAGCTATATTATCTACAGAAAAAAGAAATAAAGAACAAATCTAAATTAGAATTTAGAATATAAAGTAATGCTCTGTTCTCCCAAATTTTATGTTGAAAATTAGTAGTAAATAGAATGGAAGGTAAAAACAAAACTTAAGTTTCTTATACATTTCTTTTTTTTATTAATTAAAACTTTTCATTTGCAAAACATATGTATGGGTAATTCTTCAACATTGACCCTTACAAAGCTTTCTATTACAAATTTTCCCCCCACTAGTCCCCATCCCTCCCCTAGATGGCAGGAAGTCCACTACATGTTAATTTTGTTAAAATACTTGACAAATAGAATATATGTATACATATTTCCACACTTATCTTGCTGTGCAAGAAAAATCATACCTACAAGAAAAAAAAATCAGAGAAAGGAAACACAATGCAAGCAAACATCAATAGAGAGCATGAAAATGTCATGTTGTGGTGCACATTTCATATCCCTCTCTCTGGGTGTATATGGCTTTCTTCACTGAACAGCTGGAACTGGTTTGAAACATTTCATTGTTGAAGAGGACCATGTCCATCAGAATTGATCATCGTGTAGTCTTGCTGTTACCATCTCACACATTTCTAAACAAGTATAGATTTAAAATCCTTCATGTTTCAAGAAATTTTCTGGGCAGCATACATCCAATTACTAACCCTAGGATTTAATTCCTTAAATAGCAAAGGTGGTTTTATCTTTCTATCTTGTATTTTAGATAGATAGATGATAATGTGGTAGAAAGAAGAAGCTGCTCTAGTGTGAGAGATTTGGGTTCAAATCTCTGATGTGGCAATATTTATGTGACCTTAGACAACTAATTTAACTCACTGAACTTCAGTTTCTTCATTTGTAAAGAACAATCAGGCAATAAATATTCACTAAGCACTGAGTTATAAATAAGAACAAACAGCCTTTGCTTTCAAAGAACTTACAAATGAGTGGAGAATAATAACACACAAAAAGAATACTTGAAACATGGATAGGGGGAGGTCTAATAAAGAAGTTCAAAGGAGTTCAGCCAAATAAAAAAGATGTCTCTATCCTGGGCTTCCTCCTAAAACTGGTTTAGGGAGGAACTTTCCTCTCTATTCTCCAGTCAGAGGGGCCCCATATGCAGAAGACATTGATTAAGTATAAATATCAAGCTGCTGTGATCTTGTAAAATGAAGAGGTTTCTGGGGCATGATGATGGTAATGTCCAAAGGAGTACAGCTGAGCAGGAACGAAGAGGATGTTGGATGGGATTACCTTTGAGTTCCTTTCCATTTCAAAAACTATGGAGAGGGCACACCAATGAGAAATATATTTGACTCCAAAAATGGCCATGACCAAAATTAGAGCCAAATTGATTATGATTTCATTAATTTTTATTGATAATGAAACATCAAAAAATTTCCCCAGTGTTTTTTTTTTATGCAGTCATGAAGTCTGGATGAGATTAAATTGTATTTTTGGCTATCCTTCTGAATACTTTGAACATGATTTTTTCTACTTATTCTGTCTAATCCTCCCATTCTTACCTAACAGTGTGGCCAATATAGAAAATAACATTTTTTTACACATTGTATAATGGTTTATGGTTGTAAAACATTTACATCTCATTCAGTTTTCATGACAATGACAAATCCTAGATATCTTCAGGAAAGCATTTTATAAATCTTAAAGTACTATCAAAATGGATGCTATTATTATCATTTCCCTTTTCCAAGTAAGTTATATTCTATCATATTTATACACTACAATTTGTTTAGTCATTCATTAATTGATGGACATTTATACTTTGTTTCTAGTTATTTTTGAAAATAATTTTTGAGAATTATTTCTTTAGTGTAGAAATTAATTGTTGTGATATTTAACAGAACTCACCTATAAATTTTTCTGGACTCCCATTCTCTTTCACCTATGGTGGCTCATTTAAAACTGGATTTAACAATTGTATTAAAAAAATTCTCTTTTGTACTGTCAGTTTGTGTATCTTCTATTTTTTCAACTATCCCATTTGTTTTAGTTTTTTCCCAAAAAGATGCTTAGACTTTCTTAGCATGGGAAAGTATAAAGAGTGTTGGACTCCGAATCAGAAGAAGTGGGGTTAAATCTTAAATCAATCAGTTACTAGGAAAGTGATCCTGAAAGGGCTATCTCCCTTCTCTTGCCCTCATTTCCTTATTTATAAGTTGAAAGTGGTAGAGTAGATCAGAAATGTCAAACATGTCATATTTTCTAGCCAGATAAAAATGTAACTGGGAAATATTTAACAAAATAAATAAAAATGCAATAAAACATAGATAATGTTAATATGTGGTTTTCTAAGTCAATATGCACTAGCAAGGATTCTTATGAGTTGGTTAATGTATTCTCCATCTGAATATGATATTACTAGAGTTGATTACCATAATCCTAAAATGCATTTGGTTCCTTTCATAGTTGTTGACATGAGTTACTTCAAATCAGGAAATTGGGCTATTGCTTTCTGCTCACTTAGTGACACAAAAAAAAGAGAAAAAAAGAAAGAAACAGAGGAGTGAGAGAGGGAGGGGGAGGGAGAGGGAAGAAAAGAAGGAAGGAAAGAAGGGAGAAAAGAAAAAAAGGTAACTTCCCCTGGTGAATTACAATTCTCTAGCACAACATACCTTAAAATTAAAAAAAAAACAGAAAGAAACAAATTCTTCCTATAGTCATTAAGATGACATCCTTGCTTTCCCTCCTACAGGCAGAGACATCCATTAACAGCAAGAAAGAAGAAAAAAGAAGTTATGCTTTTTACTGAGTGTTCAACCATTTATGATGTAATTGGGAAAACAACCATAAAAAATGATAGTGAGTTGCTGGATGATTCTGAAGCAAAGATTCTCACAGCACATTGCTCTGTATTTCTAAGGCATATGATTGCTCTTCTAACTACCAGAGCTGCAAACTCAGCAAAGCACCTGGAAATTAAAACATGCCCTTCTCCTTACCTCCCTTACTCATTCTTGTAGTATTAGTATTAATTTTTATTGATTTATATATATATATATATATATATAGGAAAGGAAAATGTAATTTCAAAGAGCCTCAAGTGTGGGAAAGCTTTTACTAGGTCATAACCTCCTTAATTTATACTCCATTCTTATTCTTCTTTGCTGAAAGTGTTCCTTACATTTATGAGTCAACCTTTCAGTATAGCTCTACATTCAGAGTGTAAGTTACTCACTTCAAGTAAGGTGATACATAGTCAGGAGGCGGTGATTTTTTCAAAGGAATTGTACATAATAAATTAGCTCCCTAAAGCATTTGGGTACCAAGTCATTCCCTTTATTTCTATCAGCCTCAATAAGACCATAAGGTTTTGAACTAGAAGGAACTTCAGAAATGATCTAGTTTAACCTGTTTAGTTGATGAACCTGAGACTTAGAAAGGGAAAAGAACTTTTTCAAATTCACACTGGTAATAAATTATGAAGCTTAGGTCCTCTAATTCTGAATTTAATGGCTTTCCCAATAAACTGCAATGTATGATAGCAATGCCAGAGACATGAATTAAGAATAATCATGCAATGATTAGAAATTTTTGAGTTATTTAAATATCAGTTAGAAGCACTAATAGAGATTTTTTATTCCAAACCTCTCATTTCAGAGATTTCAGAGAACATTCTCCCCCCCCCCAAAAAAAATAAAAAAAACAAAGCTTGGGTGCCCTGGAAATCATGCCTCTCATAAATAGGTGAATTTAATAATGTCTATATAATTAGCAAATTTTTCAAGTCAGGTTATAGTTGAACTGCTTTCAGCTTTAATCAGGTAATTTTAGGATGTGTGTGTGTGTGTGTGTGTGTGTGTGTGTGTGTACATGCACCCACAATTAAACTAAAATTTTCTCTTTTCATTTTAGTCTTTATTATTATTTAGTTTGGATGTAACATTCAAGGTATTTTGAAACTAGGACAAAGGTTCTGGTAATGATTTCTCATGGACAGTGGGGAGGCGGTGGATAAAGAGCCAAAACTGGAGTCAGGGAGACTCATCTTCCTGATTTCAAATGTGACCTGAGACACTTACTAACTGCATGACCCTTGGCAAGTCTTCAATTCTGTTTGTCTAAATTCTTCATCTATTAAATGAGCCAGAGAAAGAAACAGCATCTCTACCAAGTATCTCTACCAAGAAAACCCCGTGTGATCACAAAGAGTTGGGCACAACTGACATGAATGAACAATGATGATTTCAGCAATGATTTCACATATTAGCATCTGTAATCAAGGTATAGCATAATAAATACTTAGGCTAAGGAAGAGTAATATTTCACAATAGGGCCATTAACTCAACTATAAAGCATGGATTTATTAATAGTTCTTCCCCGTTAAGACTATTAGCCTCCTTTCAATTTTAGCTAGTGATAAAAATAATTAACACACACATACACATATTGTCTCTTAAAAACATAAGCATTTCTGAAAAATCTTTCAACTTCTTGTTTAGAAAGATTGGAATCCATCTTTATCAATTAATTAAGTGTACTTTTTCATGCACAGTTATGGGTTTTATGAATTTGGTTTTTTGAATAAATAATATATCTTGGTACCTTTCCCCACAATTTTTCTTTAAAAATAAACCCATAGGTGAAAGTAAAATATTGCAAGAAATGTGCCTTTAAATATTAAAGCCCTGATATATAATGACAAAAGCCAGAAGAATGTAACTTGATTTATTTTGTGTTCTCAATTTAGGGTGCTACTTTAGTTTTCTTTAAATGATTGTAAATTAAGAGTTCATTTTCTATATTATGTGAAATTTCTTTTTTTTGTTAATTCGTTCCTTCAAAAATTATTTTCTTCTTCCTTTTTTTTATTTTGCAAATGTAGGATGAGGGTGTTAAGAATTAGCTATAAAATATATTGGGTTTATTTTTTAATATCTTGTATATACTCATTTGTGCATGTGTGCAATTTATATGTATATAAATATGCTTATATATGTGTTTTATAGATTGATGTATGTTTCTTCAAACATTTTTGAGAATTAATTATATTTACATAACAATGTTAAATTCTGAACTTTATTAAGTCATAGCCACAAACAAACCTCAAATATTCTGATGCTCAGATTATGCTTGCAATAAACCCAGGGGTTCTTGGTTTTAGTTTCTCTTTGTGAAGTTAACCATTTTATAAAAATTCCTACTCATTGTTGCGGCTACTTCTTCCTTTTGGTGCAAAATAGAAGGCTAATTATTCTTCCACATGGCAATCCTTCAAGCACTTCTTTAACACATCTTATTTCTATAGACTCTTCTCAAATTGAAAAATTCCCAGTCCTTTGTAGAAATTATTATACATTTCAACCTTTCAAGATTGTTTTCTTCTAGATACTCTCTATATTATCAATGTCCTTTTAAAAATATGGTGCTCAAAACTATGCATAATATTACATAAGCAATCTGACCATTGTAGAATGGAATAGGACTATGTAATCTTGCAACTCTTGAACATTAAATCCCTTTGAATGGGGCCCAAGATTGCTCTCTCATATTTTTGACTCTAGCCATACGGCAAAACCCACAGATTTCTTCATCAGATTCCATATTTCAAGATGAGCTGTGATTCTATCAATGTGAGTCCTACTTTCAAATAATAAGATATCATTCTCTTCATGCTTTAATGGATTACTTCATAAATTGTTATGATTAACAATATTACTTTGAACCTTTAGGGACAGACTTTTGGGGCTGGGTTTCTTTGAATTTACTTATTCTGGGTGTCAGACAAAAGTCTGGCACCAGTTCCAAGTCCTGATATCTTGGTTAGGGCTTTCCACAGCTTGCCCTCTATTGCATTAGCCTTTGAATACCCCGGGTCATCTTCTCATTATGTAGACATTAATTTATCAGCATGTTATCTTGCAAAACATGCTTTGCACCCTGATATTATTAAAAGCAAAATGGGCCAATGAAAGATTCTTTTCTTTTTTACTTTCTCTTTGAAGACTTGCAATCTTTCCCACACAATTCAACAATCCTCAACAAATATTAAGCACATACTATGTACAAATCAGTGTAGTAGATATTGGGAATACAGGTGTGGAATTAGACATATATGCTGCTTTCACAAAGTAGTTACAATATCTTTTAAAGGAAAAACATAGACATAGCATACTTTGAGAATGAGACAATAGCAAAAGCATATCAAGACAAAGTTCAAAAGAAATGTGAGGGGGGAAGAACTAATTTTCATCTTGAGGTGATAGGGATGGGGAAAAAAAAAAAAAAAAACCAAAAACTTCGTGGAGAAACTGGTGGCTGACCTAAATTGATTATTGAATGAAAGTAAGGATTTCAATTGGTGAAGATGGGAGGTGATAGGGCAAAAATAAATTTCAGATAGAGGTGTGGACAAGGGCAATCAAAAAATAGTGAGGGTGGGAAGTGAGGATAAGAAGAAAGGGTGGTTAAATCCATTTTCGTTAGATGTAAAGAGCGGGAAGGAGAAAATGGAAAAGTATATAACACTAGGTTGGAAAGGAATGATGGTAGAGGATCTTAGACAGGCATTATATTATCTTCAAATGCTGATTACTCTCTCACTACCTTTATAACCAGTGTCACTATTCCTGTGTTAAAGAAGGACCAGATTTAGAATAGCTCCCTCAAAAATGTTTTATTGTTGGATTTTGATGTGAGTTTGAGTCATGACGTTCAAGATTGTGTAATCAAATTCAGGGTGTTTCTCTAAAGTCGGAAATTTTATTCAAAACAAGACTTTAAGGTGAAGTGGACTTGTCCTTTGAACTTCAGAGGCCTCCAAACCTCAAATGTTTGGCAGCCAGACAAGTAAGGTGGATTGTTTACAATTCATGGACCACTTAATCAGTTAGGCAAATAAAATTCTCATCCAGGCCTTGGAAGCATTTTGTGTGAGGAAGTCTTTCAGGTTGGCAAAATGCTTCTTTACCACTGAGTACCATAGAAACTATGCCACCATCACTTAAATTACCTTTTATTCTTCCTGGAAACTGTGTTTCAGCAGGGGTCATTTTTATTTTATTTTCATGTATGTGTGTGTGTGTGTGTGTGTGTGTGTGTGTGTGTGTGTTTTGGCATAAAGAATAGAGTTAGGAACAGGAAAAATGTGAATTATTCAAGTTCAAAAATTTAAAAAGTGAATGTGCATGTGCATGTATGTTTTCTCCTTTTAATATTTGAGGAAACTTACTTTAAAGAAAAGGGAAATAAGCAATTGGAGTTTAAAATGTAACTTGTTCACTTAGTAAAATGATCAGCCCATCCTAGGGAAAAACAAAACAAAACAAAACAAGAACTATTAGAAACAAGGTCTGTTAAACTGGCTGTCTGCTATTTATTTTTTGTTTGGTTGGTTTAACAAAGATGCTGGAATGGTTTGCTATTTTCTTCTCCAGCTCACTTTACAGATGAGGAAACTGAAGCAAACAGAGTTAAGTAACTTGCCCAGGTTTTCCCACCTAAGAAGTATCTGAGGCTAGATTTGAATACAGGTCTCTTCCTGACTCCAGTCCCAGTGCTCTATCCATTTTGCCGCTCAGCGGCTCCCATATTACATGTTAACTCCCCGATAGAAATAATTTCTTTGAGGGTAATGTCTACTTCATTTTTATTTTTATATCCTCAGTACCTAGAATAGTTCCAGGCAGATAGCAAGAATTTAATAAATTTTTGTTGTCTGATTAATTGATAAAACAAGTCATAGACTTCATTCCATGAGCATAGACTTCAAGAACACAGGTTCTCCTCCACACCGTATTAGGCAATGGAGGTGGAATTTAGTCAATACTCTGAGGGATCAATGATCTCAGTAATGTGTTTTTTCTCTGTACCATGTGGATTTTAGCACACCCATATTTTTTCCTGTGCAGTTTTTGTCTATGATTCTTTCTATTTGTATTGGTACTACTAAGGACCTGAAAGTCTTCCTCTTTTTTTTCCTTTAAAATTTCAGAAATATCAGTATCATATAGTCTGTTTGTTATCCTTTGCTTTTTCTATGTGATCAACCTATTTCATTTTCTCATTAGGCAAGGTAAATATAAGTATGAAACAGTATGTTATCAATGATGAAGTAACATAAGTACAATCATCAGAGATAGAATATTCTTCTTGGACTTGACATTAAAAAAGTTCTCTCTGGGAAATAGTCAAAGAGCATGTCAAAGTATGTGAAAAATATTTTCTCAAAAGAAATGAAAATTATAAGTAAGCATATGAAAGAATTCTCTAAGCCACTAATGATAAGGATTGCAGATTTAAAACAAACAAATTCCCAAAACTTTTCCTAGGCAAATTATTAAAGATGACAAAAGATGGGAACTGTCAACATGGAGAGTTAGGAAAGATTAGCACAATCATTGTTATCCTTCTTTACTCAAAGAGAATCATGATATCAGTATGTCAGGACCAATGTACAGTGTGTCCAACATGCTGGCCAGATGAATATTAGCTCAGATAGTTCTACCACAGGTCATATACAAATATTTGAAGTGGAGAGCTCTCTAAATGTGTACATCTCACGTTTTTGGGATGCTGCAGCTCTGCTTTGCTCATGGAGTATAGTGCCTTCTTTAGTGTGGACATATCATGCTGGGCAGTTATATGCCAACATCTCCCATGTTTTGCATAAGACAAAGACCCAGATGTGAGTTAGAGGAAGCAATGCAAAGATACTCTCAAGATCTCTCTGAAGAACTTTGATATTGATTGTGAGACATAGCACAATAATACATGGTTGGCAGAGCAATGAATTGCTACAATTAATCTGGAAATAAATATAGAATTTTGCAAATAAATTAACTATTGTGTCTACATTCTGAAAGCTTCCATAGACATCAAAATATATTATAAAATCACTTTTGTAATAGTAAGAATTTGGATATGGATATTGAATTGAGAAATAACTAAACAAAATGTGCTACCTCAATGTATTAGGAAAATACTATACTATAAGAAATGATTGCTATGATTAATATAGAGAAACATGATAAAAGTTATAGAAAATGATGCAAAGTGAACTTAGCAGTATTAGGAAAACAATATACATGACCACAACAATATAAAACAGTAATCCCAAAACAACTGAATTGGAATGCTATAAATTGATAAAGGCAACAACAGTAATAACAAAACAAGGTTGGTCCCATATGAAAAATATGAACAGACATTTTCCTCTACTCCTTTGCATAGACTGAGGTCTGTAGGAAGAATTGTGGTCACGGTAAGAGGAAAGGGAGGGATGGGCAGACTGTGAAATCTAGGTGCTGTCAAAACAAAAGATATCAATTAAAATAGTTTTAAGTTATCTCAAGTATGTGGGAAACTAAGGAGACAATGGGCAAACTAAAAAAAGTTTGTAAGAGCAGAAGTAAGGAGGATTTCAACAGGATATAACATGCACTCATTCTTAAACCTCAGCAACAGTTATAATGGTGGTCACATAAGCAGAGAGACAAAGCATATTTGTTGTATCCTGAACTATGATCATGATTCATTTCTTTACAGGAAAAAAAATAAAAATAAACTCAGTTTAATGATAAAATTTCTAGGTCTCTGATTCTTTTACACATTTCACTGAGTTCTCTTCTCAAATGTATGCTTTCTTTTCAGAATTGTATGTTTAAGAGAGAAATGAAAAATAAAAAAAAAGTTAAGTTGAAAACATTTTCAAAGGTTAAAAATTACATTATGACAAATGAGATCCTTTCACAGACCAGGTAACCAAATCTGAGAAGTGTGTGTTATCTCCATGGAGAAAATTTGAGTTTAAGTGAAACCAGAGGAGACGGGTCAGTCTTACTGTGACCCCAAATGTCTGATACACAAGTCTGACTCCAATTCAAAATCTTTCAGAGACTGTTACCTGCTCACAAGTACCTTAAAACAAGGGTTTTGTAGCTACAACAATGTATTTATTTTCAATCTACTTTTTTTTTTAAAATCTGGAATCCCTCCCAAATTTTAAAAAATTAATTAGGTAAGCTGTGGGGGTAGGGAGAGAGTGTGTGTTGGAGAGAGGCAGAGATGACAAAACCATTTAAATATTAATAAAATTCAAAGTTTTGATGGAAAGGTAAAATTCAGTTATTCCTTTTTTAATACTACTACTACTACTAATAATAAATTATTGCCTATCAGATCAAATGAGATATTATAAAAAAGTTTCTAGCATAGTGCCTTGCATTTAGTAGCTATATTTTCTCTCTCTCTTTCTCTCTTCATATATGTACATGAAGAGAGACAGAGACAGAGATAGACATATAGTATTCCAGTATTGGATCAGACACAAATTTGTTATGTAACTTTGTACAAGTGACTTTTCCTTTTGGGTCCTGCTATAAAATGAAGAGTTTGGATTTAATGACTCTTAGGCCCTCTTAGTTTTCCAATATGAAAGCACCTACCTCCCACGTTGTTGTAAGGATCAAATAAGATAGCATTTCAATGATGTTTGGAAACGTAGAAGTGTCATATAAATGTCATCATGGTGGTCGTTATTGTCAGTGTTATAATTATTGGACTAAATAATCTCTAGATTTTTTTTATTTTTTAATTCTATAGTGCCACTTCTTATGAAAGCAGGACCAGTGTCTTCTGCCTCCAAATTGGAAACATATTAATTTCAGTTAATTCATACCATTATCCAGGTAACTTTGTTTCTGAAAATGACAAAGTAGGAGATTTATAGGCCCTCATTTATCATTTAAATTTAATCAACAATTTTGATATAACTGAAAACAAATGGTACAAGTAATCAATCAGAAGAGTTAGGTGCTAGTTACTATGGTTCTGCTGAATTGCTGTGAGACCATTCTGGTCATCTTCAGTGCCTTTACATACAAAATATAGAAGTTGGGCTAAATTACCTCTTAAAATTCCTTTAGATCTAAAAATTCTATTAGGGGAAAACTTGGAAAAGACTCTATGTTCACTTCATGAGAAAATATTAGTAAATGATAACAACTGATCAATCAATCCATCATTAAGTATCGAATGCTTGCCATGATGCAGGTACGGTTCTAAGCATTGTGTAAAATAGTACAAGGAAGGAAGCCATTCTTATTTGCAAGAAACTCATATGAAGTTGATATAGCATTATAAACCATTTGTATCTGTTTATCTCATTTGCTCCCTATCACAAGCTTTTGAAATACTGCTGACATTTTATCACTTTTTCCCCAGGGGCACTCAGCTCATAGAGTCAGTGATGGTATTTTAAACCCAGATCCTCCCTGACTCCAAGCTAACACTTTAAACACTACACTATATTACATGGAATCATAGGATCAAAGATTAAGAGTCAAAAAGGACATCTAATCCAATTCCTTCTATTTACAGCTGCTGAAACTGAGTCACAGAGAAGTGAAGTAATTTGCCTGTGATCATTAGGCTAAAATCAGAACCAAGATGTGAATTCAGGTAACACTAAACTTCTAGCACTGGATCATCTGAATAGTACTGCTTCCTCCAGGTGCTCTCTGCAAAATAATCTTGGGAAGGGAAGTTGGGAAGTCTGGCTTCTAGTCCGAAATCTGCTAATTGAGCAATTAATTTCTTCTTTCTCATTTTCTTTATCTGTAAAAGGAGAGATTTAAGCTAGAGTATTTCCATGATGGTACCTTCCAACTTTAAACCTTAGATACTATTATCTATACAATCAAGGATTTGGGCTAGATTTTCAAGTTTCTTCTAGTTGAGATATTCAGATATGTGCAGCAAATAGAAACTATTTTTCAGTGGCTGATGATAGTGGTAGAGAGGGAGTAAACTAATAAAAAATTACTGATAATTTGAGTAGTCCCAAAGCATAATGGATACATTTAGTTGTTGGGGTTTGACTCTCACTGGAATTCTTCAGCCAATGACTAGATGATTACTTAACAAGGATGTTATGAAGAAGATTGTTGGTGAATGACACATTGGACTCTATAATCTTTTCTTTTTCTGATGTCCTGAGATCTTTCTATATTCTATCAAGTTTATTTGGAATATCATTAGAGATTTTGTTTGTAGCTGACAAAATCAGTGCTACTACTACTACCACTACTATTACTACTGCAACTACTATTACTACAATCACTCTTACTGTTGCTATTACTACTACTACTACTACTACTACTTGTACAACAACGACTACTACTACTACTACTACTACTACTACTACTGCTGCTGCTGCTGCTGCTGCTGCTACTACTACTTCTACTACTACAGCTAGCTAGTTAGCATTTATGTAGAGCTTTAAAATTTGCAAAACATTTGAACTCAGGTCTTCCTTACTACAAGCCATTCTGTCCTCTGTTCTACTTACTTGCCTCATTGCTGAGCAAAACTAAAATCGAAGTCTTGAGAAGTTGGATTCTAGTCCCAATTTTGCCACCAAGTTTCTGTTTGAATTTGGGCAAGTTGTAGTTTCCTCCATTTGTTATGTAATCTTGGGGCCAGACTTTTCTCTATCCAAAGAGGGAATAGATAATCTCTAAGTTTCCTTATGTAGAGATAATCATAGGTAGAAATGGGGCAGTCCTTGAAATACTAAAAACAAAAGCTTGGAGAGAAAGGCCATTGTTTCAATTCTCAGAATCAAGAGATCAAAAAAACTGAGTCAGGCACATAACAGGAAGTTGTTTTGAAATTATAGTTACCTCCTTAAACCTGACATTCCTGACTATCTGTTCCCTTTGAAGGGGTATAATTGAAATTTCTGGTTACAGGAGTAAAGCTTCTAAAAACAGAGCAGTTGAGGTGAAGGCGGCTTTCTGCTCATGCATTAATCAGGGACCAGTGGTTCTTTGTACAGAAGATTTGGGAGGTGGGGAAAAGGTTGTGTCTCCAGCTTTATAACTGCATGTCATTTGTAGCTTGAATGACTGGTGCTGACACTGAGTTTTCCCTGTATTATTTTTACAATAATGGTGACTACCTTATCATTTATCTTGTCTTTACCAACAAGCATTTTTAAACATGTTTTCTATCTTATCATCATGGTCAAGTAGAAAGTATGAAATTACTTTCCCCAAAGTCTTGTGATATAGATATAGATATAGATATAGATATAGATATAGATATAGATATAGATCATGGAGTTATTGTGATTTGTCATGGATTTACTTCTTGGCTAGGGTACTTACTACCTGGATAACAGGGCTCCATATTCTATAAAGGGATTGGATGATTTATATAGTACCTTCTTATTCTGAAAGGATATGTCCAGCTGTTTATCATAATCATCTTATTCTATATTTGAAGAAAGAGCTGAGGTAAGAATCTAAGTTTTCTGACTCCTAAGCTAATGCTTTCAACTCTCTAGGTCACAGTAATATTATCTATGGAATTAGTATAATTATTCCTGCCCTATTTGTCCATATTTTAAGGATAAAATAAAATATTATAGCACTTTAGAAGGTCTCAGAGAAAGGATTAGGAGACATTATGCTTTAATGGAAAGCATACTTGAAATTGACTTGAACTTAAGAAAGGGGAAGAAACAACCATTAAGTTCCTACTATGTTCTTGGCACTGTGATGAGAATTTTACAGTTATTATATGATTTATAATATTCATTTGTGTTCCTCACAATAAACCTGAGAGGGAGATGGTATTATTTTATCTCCATTTTACAGTTAAGGAAACTGAGTCTTACAGAGTTAAGAGATTTATTCAGGGTCACACATCTAGGAAGTATCTGAGGGTATATTTAAACTCAGGCCTTCCTGATTCCATGCTATATCTACAATAGCACTTAGATGTCTTAGAAGACTCCTGTCTCCTGATACCTAATTGTATAGCACAAGGCAAGCCATTAAGTTTTCTGAGCCTCAGTTTCCTTACCTTTAAGAAGATATAATGATATCTGTATTATTATAGGATTGTCTTAAAGTTCAAATGAGGTCATCTGTGTAAAGTGATTGACAAGCTTTGAAAAACTATATAAATGTCAGCTATTATTAATAAGGGATAATTACACAAGACCAATTCTGTGCATAATCTTAAAGCCAATGAAGTTTGTCTTTGTTATTTCCTCTCTTTTCCATCTTGTTTTGAAGCCCCTCTACCCTTCTCTATCCTTACATATAGTGCCCAAGTCCCTGGTCCTGAATAGTGTCCTATGTTTCACATCCTACTCTTTCTTCAAAACAATGACTCACATTTCTATAGGACTTTAAAGTATGAAATTACTTTCCCCAAAGCCTTGTGATATAGATAATACAAATGTAACCTAAATCCCAAAGCCCATTGGTATTGCACTCTCTCTTCATTTGTGGAGATCTATGTCCCACACCTGTGTGAGGGGTAGAGTAAAGTAAGTGAGAATGGGAGAGAGGAGAGATCTGGTTTCTTGGGAATATCTTCGTGTATTTTAATCTTAAATTATTGCAGGTATTTCTGCCTATCAGCTTTGAGAAAGAAAATGGATAATGCCAATCCCACATCAGTTGCTGCTGAAGAGAAAATCAGACTCTGGGAAGAAGCTGACATAAAAAGAGTTGGCTAACATTATTCATCATATTCCTCCATCCTTCTTCTAGAGACTTAAGGGAATTTCCCTTTGGGTGAGATCCAGGATTTTCCCTATTGGTTGAGATAAGTTCTTTTATCCCAATGGGAGAAATCCTTCACACTATATTGTCTGGCAGATGTATGTCTGACATGTAATTGCATAACACTCGGCAAGTTACTAATCCTTTCTGAGAAGTCTTAGTTTCCTCATCTTAAAGGTGGGTATGATGATACTTGCAGCGAGGATTGTCTTAAAGTTCAAATGAGGTTAGGTATATAAAGTGATTTGCATCACTTGTATAATTATTTTTTATTAATAAGAGCTGACATTTATATAGCTTTTCAAAGTTTGCTAATCACTTTACACAGGTGACCTCATTTTAACTTTAAGACAATCCTATAGTGCACCAGGTGTAATATCTATCTCAAAGATGATGGAAGTGAAACTCAGAAAGATTTAGTGATCTGCCTATCATGCAATTAAGTATCAGGAGCAGGAATTTTCTAAGACTAGTCTTCTAAAGCAGCTAAGTGGTACAATGGGTAGTATTGCTCCAGAAGATCTGAGTTCAAATATAGCCTCAGGTACTTCCTCGTTGTTTGATCATATAAGCTCTATTTTTTGATTTTTATATTGATTTTGATTTTTTTTTTTTTGCTACTTGTATGTATGTTCACTGTGGAACTGGTATTTTGTGGGAAGGGATTCAAATCCTGGATATAAAGTCTGAGGCCCTTTCTACCCATTTATGAACAACAATCCCCACTTCATCTTTTGGCAGTCCATACAATCTCATTGGAGAAGAAAAGGCTAAATGTGTCTATTCTGCCTCCATTTGAGCCACATAATATCATTCCCATGCTACATGTGGAATTTAGCTCATGCTACACAAGTATTGCTAAGGTTATCTTTGGATTTAGAAATTGAGCTTCAGAGATGGCAGTTTAGTGAGGGTCATATAGATAATTATGTAGATAGCAGGAATTCAAAATCATGTTCTCCAACCCCTTAACATAACACACACACTCACACACCCACACCCCCACACACACACCCACACCCCCCCCCCCCCCACACACACACAATAGCTGTCTTCCCAATCTGCTCTGTTCCTTTAGGATTCTAAATTAGGCCCAGGGGAGAATTGATGATTATAGGGTAATCCTTTAGTAATGACATCAAAGTCCAGAAATCCAGTAACTTTGATAAATTGATAAGGGAGGTATTGGAGAATCAGAGTTTCTAGGTTACATAACATGAAAAAGTCAGTTATCCATTCATTCTAGATGCAAGTAAAGCTGGCCTTACCTTCAGTTCTCTCTTACTCTTTATCCTGTCCAGATATCAGAGATATTGAGTTATAGAGTATTATCCTTAATGTCCTCACTCATAATAGAAGGTGATTAGCCTTGAGTTGATTTGAAGAGCAAAAGATTACAAGGGATTTTCACTTTCAATATATCTGTCCTATGTCCTATTACCTTAGGACCCTGTTGTAGGGAGAGGGAATAGGAACAATGGATTGACTTTTAAGAAGTGAAAATGATGGGGCAGCTAGGTGGCGCAGTGGATAGAGCACCAGCCCTGAAGTCAGGAGGACCTGAGTTCAAATCTGGTCTCAGACACTTAACACTTCCTAGCTGTGTGACCCTGGGCAAGTCACTTAACTTAATTGCTTCAGCAAAAAGCCAAAAAAAAAAAAAAAAAAGAGTAAAAATGAGTTTAGAGGCCCTGGAGGGATACTGGAGCAAGCACTGAATTGGACTGAGTTTGATTTCTGGATTTACTACTTCTTTATTGATAAAATAAAACAATTGGCCAAGATATGAAATATAGGTCTCCTCCTGCTTTAGATTTTATTTTAAGGCTTTTCTTCCTTTCCTCACTTGGTACATCATCACCCTGGAGAGCACTATTACCAGAAGCTCTCTTCACCTTCATTGGTAAATGCTTCTTTGGAGCCTCCATTTTAGGAAGGACCCATAGCCATGTTTAACCTTATTTATGCCTCTTTTGATTCTTCCTTCTTTTTCTCACTTATCTCATTACAGCCTTCATTCCAATCCAAGTTCCTTTTTAAAAATATTCTTAGTTTATAATCTAAGATTTGTGTTTTCATATTTGTATTTACAGGCTTAAGATAATGTCTGATATGTAGCAAAAACTTAATATCTTCTTTCTTTTCTCTTTCTCTCCCTCTTTCTTTTTTCTTTCTTCCTTCCTTTCTCTCTTCCTTCTTCCTCTTCCTACCTTTCTCTTTCTTTCCTCCCTCCCTGCCTCCCTCCTTTTCTTACTTTCTTTTTCTTTTCTTTTTTCTTTTTCTTTCTTTGTTCTTATTCTCACTCCACTGCTGTCTATGATCCTATCCTTCTCAATCATCAGAGTCACCCTGTGAGGTGGGTTGGGAGGGGATTGCTATCCTAGTTTTACAGATAAAGCATTTGAAGATTATTTGAAATGACAGCTGTTCAAAAGTAGTAAGAAATTATGGATCATTACTAGTCTTTTACCATGTCAATGATGGTAGTGCATTATAGTTTCCTAGCTAGGGGAGAACAGCAGGCATCTATTAAAAAATTAAGGTAATCTAAGAAACAGAAGAAATAAAGTGAAAATAAGTTGAAAAGATGCTATAAAATTGTTTCTATTTCTGCTCTGGCTCCATAGTCAGATTACTACCTTTTATATAATCCATAAAGGTCCTTTCTTTAGTATAAGTTATGCTTATTGCAATTGTAATAATGATGAACTCAGGCACTATTGCCTCAAAACATTCTGATAAGATTCATATATAGATTAGTATTATTTAATAGATATTTATTTTAAAGCGCTAGTTACTTGTGTATTCAGACTAAAGTAATCATTTTGCTCATTCTTAACTAAATGGATATTTCATTATTTTCAAATATATTCATGTCATGTAGTGGTACAGAGACAATTCAATGCACCCTCAAAGGAAGGGTGATCTCTAATGATGACATCTTTAATCTTTAATCTGCTGACTTAGTACATGTAACTCAAACCCAAGCCGTTTGTTAATGAAGGGTAGGTGATTATTTTCTGATGATAATACAGAAAAGTCATAAATTATCCATATGATTTACTTCTTTCAAGACTTGACCTACAATCTAGTTTTACAAATACTTACTTTGTAAAGCATCTACTATATAAGTACAAGCAGGCAGATTTGGAATTAGTTGAAATTCTACAACCAAAGAGAATTCATTCATGGCTGGCATGGAAAGATGTCTCCATTGGAGTGAGTGAGCATCTATCCTTGGTACTTCTCATTACAATTTAGGTCTAAATTATATTTAGCTTGAAGATGAGAAGCCTTGAAGTAGAAATAGGATCAGTGCTTAGAAAGCTGCAAAAAGGCATATTTTGTTTCCATGTAAATATTTTCACAATTGAAAAGGAATGCTTCATAAGGTAATGAGTTCCCCATCAATGGAAGTTTTAATTCAGAGGATGATCATGTTGTTGTTAGAGGAGATTACTGTTTATATATAGTATGAACTAGATGACCTTTGAGTAATTTGAAGAACAAATCCAGTACATTCTATACTCCTCACTTGGCCTTCATGAATATTATTCACCATATTCAGGCCTCATGAAGAACTTTTAATAAGTACCAAGCACAGTGCTCTGTGAGATCTCTTAACAGCTTAGCTGGTACTCCCTACTCAGTATCCTGTAGACAATCTTAAAGTCAACGCACATCCAGAACTGAATTCTGATTTCCCACACACAACTTCCCCTCTTCCAGACTTCTCTTTTACTGTTGAGAATACCATCTTCCTCACAATCACCCAGACTCAAACGTAAGTGTCATCCTTGGTTTTTAAATCTTTCCAGTATATCTAATTAATAGTCAAATCCTGTTGTTTTTATTTTCATGTTTCTTATATAATTTTCTTATAACTCCCATTGCCTACTTTCTCTCCTTTGAGAATACCACCATATTGGAGATTATAGCAACATTTTGTTGGTTAGTCTCCCTACTACAAATCTCTGTGCATTCTCCTCTTGGATGTCAAAGTGATCTCCTTACAGCATACTTTTGAGGACAGTACCATTCTACTCAGTCAACTTCAGTGGCTCCCTCTTCCAGAACAAATTTAAAATCCTCTGGTGTTCAGATCTCTTCAAATCTTACCTTTCTGAAAATACACATATGCACACATTCTCTTTTTCTCTCTGTCTCTGTCTCTGTCTGTCTGTCTGTCTCTCTCTTTGCCTGTCTCTCTCTGTCTCTCTCTCAATCTGATTACTTTGACCTTGCTGGTCACTACACAAGATACCCTATCTCTTGGATTTCAAATTTTCTTTGGATGTCTCTTATACCTAAAATTATCTCCCTCCTCATCTCTACTTTCTGATTTCCATACCTTACTTCAAGCAGCATCTAAAATCCTACTTTTCACAAGAAGTCTTTCCTGATCCCTTTTAATGCTATTGTCTTCCCTCTGCTAATTATCTTCAATTTATACTATATATGTCTTGTTTATACATAATTTTTGGCTTATTTCCTCTTCCTAATTAACAATGGGTCTCTTGTGAGCAGAAACTATCACTTTTTTTGTATACTCAGTGCTTATAACAGTGCTTTGCATATTGTAGGCTCTTAACAACATTTTATTGAATGACTGAATGGCTTTTCAAATCGACTGGAAACTTAGAAATTCTGTATCTCCATGTGTCATGGTCACCTCAAAATTTGATACTATCACAAGGTTTTGTTCTCTTTCTAAAAAGATGGCCAGAAAGCTCAATTGCTTCTTTCCAAAAAGATGACCAGTTATGACCATCACTTTTGTCTGTGTTCAAAACTAAAGGAAATCCAACCAATCAGGAAGACTCAAGAACAACTATCTAAAATAAATAATGTAGAGTTGTATGCTAGAATCCAAGGCATTGTGCAGCAACCATATGGATTTGGAGAGAGCAAATCAAGATAGACATTTTTAATCATCTTCTAAGGATGAGGTAAGTAGGTGTACATAATTTATCCAGACTCCAGTGAAGCCTTTGATTCCATACCAATTGGCATAACCCAATTAACAAACTTTTATTAAGAAGATACTATGCATAGAACTAAGAGAAATACTAAAATTCTTATTCACATACTAGACCAAATTAGGCATTAAAACAAAGAACAAAAACTCATTGATCATGAGACTTCGTTAAATAGATAACCATGGATTGTAGAAGTGTAGGTAACAATGCAAATTTTGCAGGATAATATTTCTTTAGGACAATTTGAATATAGATTTGGATAAGGATAGAGAGATGAAGTAAAATGATCTTGTATAGCTTTCCTATATCCTCACAATCCTATAGATGTAGCATATAATCTTTTGTTTTTAATTTCCTAATTAACTGTATGTACTTCCTGTGTCCATCAAGTTTTTGTTTGACTTTTCTTCACTATAAATATTTTTTTCTTCATTATCCATCTTTTCAGAGAAAAGAAAGAAAATATATGATGTCAATATAACAGGCCTTCTGTCTGAATTGAAACACTCTGTACATCAGGGTAATCCTTCATATTTAGAGTGAGCATTCAAACACTAATGGAAATACTGTGTACTCAAAAATTAATGCCATTTGATTTCTGGGGCCCTTGGTATATATTTCTTCAAGAATTTATACTTCTTCATAGCATGTCATCTGCTTCTGAGTGACATGGCTACAGAAATGCAAGAAAGGAATTACTTATTCCAAACTGAAAGAGGATAGAGGAATTTGGCTATGAGCAAGACTGTGGAATTCTTATAGTCACTTTCTAAGTCTCTCTAATTTCTCTACACAATTTTGCTAACAGTTTGTAGTGGAAGAAGTTTAGTATGGTAAGAACAGCATGGAATTTATAATTAGAAGGCATGGATTTGATTCTGAGATTAAATGCCATTGTAACCACGGTCAAATCATTTCATTTCTTTGGGCCTTAGATGCTTCATTTGTACAAGGAAAGTACTTATTCAATTAATAAGCACTTATTAAATGCTTCTGTGTACTAGCTATTGAAGATATTAAAACAAAAAATAAAAAAGAGAGCCACTTCTCTCAAAGAGCTCACATTTTTAAAAGGAAAACTATTGAGCTCAGATTTGAGCATGTTTAATTTGTGATGCTATGTGGGGATGTCCAATAAGCACTTGGAAACCAGGGACTGGAGCTCAAAAGAGAGTGGTTTGTATGTGTAGATTTGGAGGTATCAACATAAAGACAGTGGTTGAATCTACAGGAATTAGTGACATCACTAAGAAAGAAAAAATAGAGGAAGGAGTAAGATCTGGGCAGAGACTAGAGGCACACCCATTAATAGAGGACTGTGCATGGATAATAATCCTGTAAAGAAGATTAATTAGTCAAACAGTACAGTAAGTCAGAGAAATAAGAAAAAACCCAATAGAGTAACCAACAAAAACAAGTATTTAAAAACAATGATTATGTGGCAGATTGTGCTAAATACTGAGGATATAATGAAAGACAAAAACAACCTGTTCTGTCAAAGAGCGCATAGTCTAATGGAAGAAACAACATGTAAGCAACTCTGTGTGAACAAGAAATAAAATGAGATAAATGGGAAATAATATCAGATGGAAGTTTCTAGCATTAAAGTAGATTGAAAAAAGTTCATTGTAGATGGTGAATATATAACTGAGACTGGAAGGAATCCAGGGAAGTTAGGAGGTAGAAATGAGGAGGGAAACAATTCTTGACATGGAATACAGCTAGTGAAAAATTCACAAAATGCACTGATGCATTGTTGGTGGAGCTGTGTATGGATCCAGCCATTCTGGAGAGCAATTTGGAGCTACGCTCAAAAAGTTATCAAACCGTGCATACCCTTTGACCCAGCAGCATTTCTATTGGGCTTATATCCCAAAGAAATCATAAAGGAAGGAAAGGACTTCACATGTGCAAGAATGTTTGTGGCAGGCCTTTTTGTAGTGGCTAGAAACTGAAAACTGAATAGATGCCCTTCAATTGGAGAATGGCTGAACAAATTATGGTATACGAATATTATGGAATATTATTGTTCTGTTAGAAACAACCAGCAGGACAATTTCAGAGAGGCTTTGAGAGACTTACATGAACTGATGCTGAGTGAATTGAGCAGAACCAGGAGATCATTATATACGGCAACAACAATACTATATGACGTTCAATTCTGATGGACATGGCTCTCTTCAACAATGAAATGTTTCAAACCACTTCCAATACACCCAGAGAGAGGGATGTGAAATGTGGACCACAACATAACATTCTCATACTCTCAATTGATGTTTGCTTACATTGTGTTTCCTTTATCTGATATGTCTTTCGTATAGATAAAATTTTTCTTGCACAACAATGATAAGTTTGGAAATATGTATTCATATATTTGATTTGTCAAGTATTTTAACATAATTAACATGTAGTGGATATCCTGCCATCTAGGGGAGGGGTGGGGAGTAGGGGAGGAAAATTTGTAACAGAAAGCTATGTAAGGGTTAATGTGGAAGAATTACCCATACATATGTTTTGCAAATAAAATAAAAGAAAAAAAAAGAAAAATTCACAAAATGAGGAGCTAGAGTGATCTGTTTAAGATATAGCAGAGTAGGGCTGGAGCCAAGATGGCAGAATGTAGACAGGTCTTTATCTGAGCACCTCCTGGTATCCTTCTGATCAACATGAGATCAAGTCTCTGAACTGGTTTTTGAGTGATAGAATCCACAAATGTTTTGAATGTATCAAATTTTCAGCAGAAGATATTTTGGAAAAATTTTAGAAAAGGTTTGTTTCAATCAGGCAGTGAGGAGGGGGCAGGTAAACTAGGGCAGATACAACTCAGGGAGCCAGGATATTGAAGCTTCTGCACACTGGGGAATTTACTAGGAGGCTCTTGGGCTATTCTGTCCTGGTTACAAGGTAGTACATTGGCAGATTAGCTATGAGACATCCAACACAAATACAAAAGGCAAATAGTATACCTCCAAACCCCAGGAAAATGCTGGACTTGGCCACACCTACCCAGCACCAGAAGTCAGTCAACAACAACAGTCAACACAATAGGGCTATCACCTATAGTGGAAGCTTGGAACAATCTTCCCTTTGCCCTAAGAACAGACCTCAACTTTTAAAAAAAATGAGGAAAAAAAGCAAAAAGATTTCTGATTATAAATAGTTTTTATGAAGAAAGAGAACAGACTTCAGACCCTGAGGATCATAAAGGCAAATTATGTTTAGATGAAGGCCCAAAACTTAGAGTTGGTTTTTATGAATTTGTCCCCATCTCACAAGACTCTCTCGGAAGAATTTTAAAAAGGATCTTAAAATAGTTAGAAATGAAATGGGGAAAGGAAATGAGAACTTTGAAAGAGAGTTTGGAAAAGGAAACAGAAATGATCTCAAGAAAAACTCCTTAAAAATTTGAGGAAATGGAAACAAATATAACTCCTTATAAAATAGATATGAAAAAGAAAATAATTCATTGAAAAACAGAATTTGTGAAATGGAAAAAAATCCAGTGAACAAAACACCTCATTTAAAAGTTCAATTGGCCAAAGGCAAAAGGAGATATAAAACTAAATGAAGAAAATAATTCACTAAAAATTAGAATTGAACAAATGAATGTGAATGACTCAATGAAACATTAAGAATCAGTCAAACAAAACCAGAAAATGAAAAAATAGAAGAAAATTTAAAATACCTCAATGGAAAAACAACTGATCTGGAAAATAGATCTAGGAAAAACAATCTAAGGATTATTGGACTTCCTGAAAACCATGATGAAAAAAAAGAACCTAGACAGTATCTTTCAGAAAATCATTAAGGAATACTGCCTGGATGTCCTAGAACAAGAGAATAAAATAGCCACTGAAAGAATTCACTGATCACCTTCTGAAACAAGAGATTGCAAGAGTATCAATCTTGATCTCAGCTCAAACAAAAGCAAAAAATAGATCTAATTAAAAGAGATAAGGAAGGAAACTACATCCTACTAAAAGGTACTATAGACAATGGAGCAATATCAGTACTAAACCTATATGTGCCAAATGGTATAGCATCCAAATTCCTAGAGGAGAAGTTAAGAGAGCTGCAAGAAGAATCAGAAAGCAACACTACACTAGTAGGGGATTTCAACTTTGCTCTTTTAGAACTAGATAAACTAAACCACAAAATAAATAAGAAATAAGTTAAGGAGGTAAATAGAATTATAGAAAATAATTCTTTCGAATTCTTCTTTGGAGAAAATTGGAGACAGAAAATAATATGCTTTTTTCTTGGCATTACATGGAACCTATACAAAAACCTATCATGTATTAAGACATATAAACCTCAAAATCAAATTCAGAAAGGCAGAAATAGTAAATGCAATTTTTAAGAACATGTTGCAATAAAAATTACATGCAATAAAAGGCCAGGAGAAAATAGACCAAAAATTAATTGGAAACTAAATAATCTAATCCTAAAGAATGAGTGGGTGAAACAAATAATAGACACAATTGATGATTTCATCCAAGAAAAAACAATAATGAGATGACATACCAAAATTTATGGGATGTAGCCAAAGCAATTCTTACGGGAAGTTTTATATCTCTAGATGCTTACTTGCATAAAATAGAGAAAGAGAAGATCAATGAATTAGGCATTAGAAAAATAACAAATTAAAAAACCCCAATTAAATACTAAATTTGAAATTCTGAAAACAAAAGGGGAAAAATAAAATTGAAAGTTAAAAAAAAAACAAACTAAAAAAACTAAAAGTTGGTTTTATAAAAAAAAATAGATAAACCTTTAGTTAATTCAATTTAAAAAAGGAAAGAAGAAAATCAAATTGTTAGCATCAAAAATAAAAAGGGAGAACTTTCCACCAGTGAAGAGGAAATTAAAGCAATAATTAGGAGTTATTTTGCCCAACTATATGTCAATAAATCTGATAATCTAAGTGAAATGAAGGAAAACTTACAAAAATGTAGATTGCTCAGCTTAACAGACAAGAAAATAAATTACTTAAATAGTCCCATTTTAGAAAAAGAAATTGAACAAGCTATTAATTAATTACCTAAAAAAATCTCTAGGTCCAGATGGATTTACATGTGAATTCTACCAAACAGTTAGAGAATAATTAATTCCAATAGTATGTAAATTATTTGGAAAAATAGAGAAGAAAGAAGTCTTACCAAATTCCTTTTATGACACAAATTTGGTGCTGATACCAAAATCAGGTAGGGTCAAAACAGAGAAAGAAAATTGAAAAAAAAAACAGTTTCTCTAATGAATATTGATGCAAATATATTAGCATCAATATTAGCAAAATATTAGCAAAAAGATTAAAACAAGTTATTCCCAGGATAATACACCATGATCAAGTAGGATTTATACCAGGAATGCAGGCCTGGTTCAATATTAGAAAGACTATTAGCATAATTGACTATATCAATAACCAATCCAATAAAAATCATGATGATTTTCTCAATAGATGCAGAAAGAGCATTTGACAAAATCCAACATCCATTCTTATTAAAACACTACAGTGTATAGGAATAAATGGAGTTTTCTTTAAAATGATCAGTAGCATCTATTTAAAGCAAACAGCAAGCATTTTGTGTAATGGGGATAAACTAGAACCATTCCCAATAAGATCAGGGATGAAACAAGTTGCCCACTGTCACAACTACTATCAAATTAGTATCATATTAGAAATGTTAGTTTTGGCAATAAGAAAAGAAAAAGAGTTTAAAGGAATTAGAGTAGGTAACGAGGAAAGCAAATTATCAATCTTTGCAGATAATATGATGGTATACTTAGAAAACCCTAGGGGATGAACTAAAAAACTACTAGAAACAATTTACAACTTTAGCAAACTTGCAGGATACAAAATAAATCCACTGAAATCATCAGCATTTTTATATATTATCAACAAAGTGTAACAGCAAGAGTTATAAAGAGAAATTTCATTTAAAATAATTGTTGATAATATAAGGTATTTGGGATTCTATCTGCCAAGGCAAAGTCAGGAACTATATGAACAAAATTACAAAACACTTTCCACACAAATAAAGTCATACCTAATCAGTTGGGAAAATATCAAGTGGTCATAGGTAGGCTGAGCCAATATAATAAAAATGACAATACTACCTAAATTAATCTATTAATTCAGTTCCATATCAATCAAACTCCCAAGAAATTATTTTATAGAACTAAAAAAAAAAGAACAAAGTTTATATGGAAGAACAAAAAGTTAAGAATTTCAAGGGAATTAGTGAAAAATATGCAAAAGAAGGTGGCCTAGTGATACCAGTCCAAAAACTATATTATAATTATATAACTATGTACTTATATATATATATGTACACATATAGATGTATAACTATATATAATTATATAAATAAAGCAGTGATCATCAAAACAATTTTGAACTGGCTATGAAATCAAATAGTTGATCAGTGGAATAGGTGAGATTCACAGGATAAAATAGTCAATGACTGCATATATAATCTAGTGTTTGACAAACCCAAATACCTCAGCTTTTGGGATAAGAACTCACTATTTGACAAAAACTGCTGGGAAAATTTGAAAATTAGAAGGGAAGAAATTAGGCATTGACCCACACCTAACACCATAGGCCAAGATAAGGTCAAAATTGATTCATAATTTAGACATAAAGAATGATATTATAAACAAATTAGAAGATCAAAGGATAGTTTACCTCTCGATCTGTGGAGAAGGAAGGAATTTGTGGCCAAAGAAGAACTGAAGTTCATTATTTGTTGGGGGTCTAGGATATAAAGATACTTAATATACTAGCTTACCTGCAGGGCTTATACGTCGTGAACGCGCATTAGCTAAACACCACGTAGAGGGATCTTGTGTGTATTTACCTTAAAAGGAAAAACTTTAAGTTCGGCTCTCTGATTGGATCGTGCTGTATCTCAAGGATATATAATCTCATGTACTTCCTGGGGCGGGGGGTGTGATGTAGCTTTGCTTGAATAAACGCTGCTTGACTTACCTGGCAACTCGGCTCAGTGGTCAGTTCTTCCTCGGAAGCCGGTGACGACCGAAGACCCAGTAGATGGGTAAGTAGAGGGCAGATACTCCACTCGAAAGGCACGCTACAATTATTGAATACAAAATGGATAATTTTGATTATATTAAATTAAAAAGGTTTTGTACAAATGAAACTAACGCAGACAAGATCAGAAAGAAAGCAATAAACTGGGGAAAAATTTTACATTCAAAGGTTCTGATAAAGGCCTCATTTCTAAAATATATAAAGAATTGACTTGAATTTATAAGAATTCAAGCCATTCTCCAGCTGATAAAAAGTCAAAGGATATGAATAGACAATTTTCAGATGAAGAAATTAAAACCATTTCTAGTCATATGAAAAGGTGCTCTAAATCACTATTGATCAGAGAAATGCAAATTAAGACAACTCTGAGGTATCACTACACACCTCTCAAATTGACTAAGATGACAGGAAAAGATAATGAAAAATGTTGGAAGGGATGCAAGAAAACTGGGATACTAATACATTGTTTGTGGAGTTGTGAACTGATTCAACCATTCTGGAGAACAATTTGGAACTGTGTCCAAAGGGCTATCAAATTGTGCATACCCTTTGATCCAGCAGTGACATTACTGGGTCATTATCCCAAGGAAATCATAAAGGAGGGAAAGGGACCCACATGTGCAAAAATGTTTGTGGCAGCCCTTTTTATAGTTGCTAGAAACTGGAAACTGACTAGATGCCCATCAGTTGGAGAATGGCTGAATAAATTATGATATATGAATGTTATGGAATATTATTGTTCTGTAAGAAACGATCAGCGGGATGACTTCAGAGAGGCCTGGAGAGACTTACAGGAGGAACTGATACTAAGTGAAATGAGCAAAACCAGGACACCGTTATTCATGGCAATAACAAATGATGATCAATTCTGATGGATCTGGCTTTTTTCAACAATGAGATGATTCACAGTTTTAATGGGCTTGTGATGAAGAGAGCCATCTGCACCCAGAGAGAGAGATCTGGGACAACTGAGTGTGGATAACATAGTATTTTCCCTCTTTTTGTTGTTGTTTGCTTGCATTTTGTTTCCTTTCTCATTTTTTTCTTGTTTTGATTTGATTTTTCTTGTGCAGCATATTTGTAAAATTATGTATAGAAGAATTGCACTTGTTTAATTTAATATTGGATTAATTGCCATCCAGAAAAGTGAGTGGGGAAAGGAGAGGGAAAATATTTTGAACAGAAGGTTTTGCAAGGATGAATGCTGAAAATTATTCATGCATCTGTTTTGAAAATAAAAAAGCTTTAATTAAAAAAAATAGCAAAGAGCTCTATAATTCAGTAACAATGAATTGTAAAAGATGGGAAATATTGGAGGGAGCCATGTTATGAAGAGTTTTAAAAGCCTAACAGAAGACTTTATATTTTATCTTGGAGGTAATAGAAGGAGGTTAGCAGGCAAACCTGTGCTTTAGGGAAAAGACTTTGAGAGTTGACTGAATGATGGATTGGGGTAGAAAGAGACTTGAGATAGGGAGACCAAGTAGAGCCAGGTTTGAATTGATGATGTCCTGCACCAGAGTAGTGGCAATGTCAGAAAGAGGTTATATATGAGAGATAGTCTGAAAGCATACTCAATAGGACTTGAAAACTGATTGGATGGTGGAAGGAGTGAAAGAGAAGGAGTTGAGAATTGTGAGTCTGTAATACAAAAATGCAAAGAGGAGAGACTACTCAGGAGGGAATGGCCAACAGTGTGAATGCCACAGTCAAGAAGACTAAGGAGTAAGAAAAGACCAATGAATTTGACAATAGATAATTAGTTAATAAAAAGCAACTATAGTTTAGTAGTAGGAATGGAAGTCATTTCAGAAAGTTAAAAGAGTGGGAATTGAGAAAGTTGAGGCCATGATTATAGACAGCTTTTTCTAGGAATCTGAATGTGAAGTGGAACATAAATATCAGTCAATAGCTTAAAAGGAAGAAAGGATGAAGAATGGAGAAAAGGAGATCTAAACATATGTCTTAGAAGCAGAGAAAAGTTATCCAGTGGATCAGGAGAGACTGAAAAATAGGAAGAGAAAGATTATAGAACAGATAACTACCGGAAGGGACAAGAGGGGACTGGAGCAACAGCACAAATAGAGAGGATGCTTGTGGCAGGGAGAATAGCCATCTCCCCTTCCAAAGCTAGAGCAAAAGAGAAGAGAAAGGGCAATGATTCTGAGGTAAGTACAAAATGTAGATTTGGGGAAGCACAAGTTCATTGCCTCAATTTATTTTTTTTTCAGCAAAGTAGGATGTATACTCCTCTACAAAGAGGAAAAGGGGACACAATAAAAAAACTAGATCAGAGTAAAAATTAGGAAAGAGCAATCAAGACTTTATCCTAGGAAAGCAAGACTTATAAAAGTGTTGACAGTCTTCTCAGTTTTTAAGCATCTTAGGAACAAGTGAATTTCCATTCAGCTCATAAGAAGTATTAGTTAAAAAAGAAAATTTCCAGATGGCAACTTTGGCTCCACTCCAAGTCAATGTCTCCAAAGAGCAGGTCTGCTCTCCTACCCTTGACACAGTGGACAACATACAGAGGCCTCATGGCTCTGTGACAGAGACCATGACCGAGACAGAGATTCTTAATCTGAGGCCCATAAACTTAAAAAAAATGTTTTGATAATTTTATTTCAACATAATGTGTTTTCTTTGTAATATGATATATTTTATTTTATGCATTTAAAAACACTCTGAGAAAAGTCCACAAATTGTCCATGACATAAAAAGGGTCCCATGAAATTAAAAAAAGTTACATTTTACTCATTATAATAGACCTTATGTCCTAGAGTCCCTCCTTTCTGCCTATCTCCACTTTGTGACTATTTCTTCAGAGCCACTAATTCAGAAAAGTTCATTAACTGGGCTGCACTCCCTTTTCTCTGATCTCCTCTCCCACAGTCTCATCAATGTCTTGCCATCACAAGTATAAACTTCCTGTCCAGCCTCTCCAGTTGTGGAACCATAAGCTACATTCAAATCAGCCTTGTCGTTCTAGATGGGATATAATTGTTTTTTTCCCATCTGTCCCCACTGATCATCCCAGTAACTTCTCCAAAGTATCCCTTGCTGGATATCATTCCCTAGTACATTATTTCCTTAATTAAAATATAATCTTTTTGAAGACAAAGGTTATATTTATATTTGTGTTTGTATCCATGATTCTTAGTATAAAAACCTAAAAAAAATTTTAATTAATTTATTCAGATTACATTCTTTTTCCTTCCTCTACCCTGTAATCCTTAGCTTAGTTGGGAAAAGAATCCATCTATATTCATATTAATATATTTGGTGAGTATATGTGTGTATACACACATATATACATATGCAAAATATATACATATGCCTATATGTTTATATGTACATATATGTGTACATAAATTTTGCAAAAATTCTTAGTTATAGCTCTTGTTTATATTATTTCTGTCAACCAGCTATATAATATTATTTTACTTTAATCCTAGATATTCTTTGTAAACAGAATAATTTTGTGAATATTTTAATTAATCTACACCCAGCCCTGACAGGTCTGTATTAAAATCTCTTTCATGAATAGCCCTGGTTATAGTCCATTCATCAGAGGACTCTGGAAGCACTAGGGATTTATTTTCCATAAAGGAGAGTTTTGGGTTTCACTGGCATAGGAATCTAAGTTGAACTCCTAAATATACAAGAGAAGGAAATTACCTATGGAGAGAATGCCTTCTTGCAGATATTCTACTGCTTCTACTTGACAAACAGAACAGAAAAATACCCTTGAAGTTTAGAGTCTGATGCTGCCTGTGAAGTAAGTTGACCTTCCAAATCAAGTCTGAATTGATCCTTAGAAAACGAAGAAGCAATATTATTTGAAACAGAGAAACCTTGGAACAATTCCTTTATTTATTATTAAGAACAAAACAAGGATTCAACTGTTTCCAGAACTGGGACTCAAAAATCCGAGTAATTGCATTCATACACACACACACACACACACACACACACACACACACACACACACACACACA